>JANAVB010028477.1:0-262500 GCA_029216955.1 Iris pallida
ACTTCGATCCTATGCTGCATATTTTCCACCGGATGCTCTGGAGGTGCGACACGCCAATGTAATGAGGACTTGAGCTAGTGGATTTTGGGTGGAGTCTGATAGATGATGATCGTTTGTGTTTTTTATGTCTAAACTTTACAGTAGACTTTTATTAGCAGATTGTATCTTTCATTTAGTATGACATTTCAGTATTCCACTACTAGTTATTTCTTTTATGCACTTGTTATTTGTGGCAATGTTGTTATTTGTGGTTATCTCTTTAGTATTACTTTGTTTGATGAACATTGTTGGCTTCACACATTACGGGGGAGCCAAAACCATTTTTTCATTGACAAAGGGGAAGAAAGAGCGCAATACCAAAACCAAAAATCAACAATCAAAGAAAGAACACCACCATACCACCGTCATTTATTCTTTTTCAGGTATTTTTATTTGTTCTATTTAGATATATTTTGGTATAGACTCAAATTTGTCAATTATCAAAATGGGAGAGATTATTGGCACATTCCATGGTCACAACCGATTTTAATAATAGACATTAAATTAAGTCAATACACAAAATATACGAACTGCTGCTAATCATTTCAGGTCTTATGAAATCAATATAAAAAAGCGTACTACTATATCAGCAAGCACGTAATCATCATTCTGAAGCTTATTTTTATTGGAATCTAGTCCGAGTCATTTTACAATTTATTATGTATTTTATCTTTATTGAGTCTAGGATATAAATTGTAAGATCGACTGGATAATACTGGCTTAGGTTAGTCATAGTCCACTTTCCTATACAGCCTACCCATCCATAGTCCATCTACCAAAAATTTTATTTCCCTTCTGCAACAAAATTTGACAAATGTCTTACATTTTACTGAGACATAACTCAAGCCGAGTTCGGCCCGAGTTCGATCCGAACTCTGACCGAGTTTGATCAGTTTGAATTTAAATATTTGTTACCTCCAAATCTGCATGCAACATTCATTTGTGAAATCTTTGCATCAGAACTCTGTCCGAATTATGCCCGAGTTCGGTCCTCGAAAACCTATAAATAAAAGAGAATTTTTCATTCCAAATCATTAAATTAATTTCATCTTCTCTTCTCTCTTTAATAAGTGTTTTCATCCGATCAAAAGCTTTCATATCACACCTACACTTCTCTTAGCCAAAAGTCAGTAATATCTATTCGATCTAGAGTCTTTTAGTTCTCAAGAGTTGTAAAGAGGTTGTTCAAAGTTCAGAAACTATTTCTGTTGTGGAGCCGGTCGTGTGCTCGTTGCCAAGTATGGTGTTGTGAAGTTGGTCGTGCACTTGTCGCCAAGTACGGTGTTGTAAGAGACTCTAAGCTCTCAATTAGCTTGTGCCTTAGTGGATTAACATCAAGCAAGAGTACTCGAGACTGGATTAGTCCTCTCAGAGGGATACCAGTATACATCGCTATGTCACTGAGTTTGATCTCTCTATCTCTTGCTATATTTATTTACTGTCTCTTATTCACTGCCATAGTTATTTGTTTTTAATTTTTAAATTGATGATTATTTTTGCTGTACTCGAACTCACTCTATTCATCCCCCCCCCTCTAGAGGTGCTCAACGATCCTATATCCGGATACTTCAACGTTTAGGGATGGACGGGTCAAAGAAAGTGAGTAACCCCCTTGCAGCTCACTTTAAGTTCACGAGGAGCAGTGTCCATCTACTGAGGACGAGAAGGAAGATATGGAAAGCCTCATGTATGCTATGGTGTGTACGAGGTTCCATATGCTTCGGCTATGGGAAGCCTCATGTATGCTATGGTGTGTACGAGGCCAGACATCCCTCACGCAGTTGGCACGGTTAACAGGTTCCCTCACGCAGTCAAGTGGATTCTACGGTACCTTCAGAACACTACCGATTGGAGACTTTTTTTTGGTGGTGACGAGCCAAAGCTGGTCGGATATACTGATGTTGATATGGCTGGAGATGTAGACACGAGATGTTCGACTTCGGACTATATGATGATGTTTGCTGGTGGAGCGGTATCATGGAAGTCGCGATTGCAGAAATGTGCTGCCTTGTCGACTATAGAGACAGAGTACATTGCGGCGACAGAGGCTTGGAATGAGTTGTTGTGGATAAAGAAGTTGTTGCAGGAAGTGGGACTAAAGCAAGAGCAGTATACTTTACTTTGCGATAGCCAGAGTGCCATTCACCATATGAAGAACCAGATATTTTATAGTTGGCCAAGCACATTAAGACTCGGTATCATTGGATACGGGATGTGGTTGAGAAGAAGGATGCGATACTTGAGAAGATTCATACAGATGACAATGGAGAGCAGATATGTTCACAAAGGTTCTTCCAAGAGAAAAGTTCGAGTACTTCAGGAGGATCGTCGGGATGACGACCCCCTCCACATAGTTGTCAAGGAGAAGATTTGTTTGAGTGGGTGGGGTTCCCAACTTATGTGATTTTCTAGAGTCGGACTGGGTATTCTTATATGTAATAGAAATATTTCAATAAATTTGGATTGGATATTTCTATAATAGTAGGAATATCCCAATGGAGTTGGATTGAGTATTCCTATATACAATAGGAATATATCAATGGTTTAGATTGAGTATTCCTATATATAGTAGAATACATCAATTAGTTGTGGGTTTGAGGCTATATATACTAGGTGTTTCCTCACCATAAAAGATATCTCAAAAAAGAGAGAGCAATAGTGCTTTACAACTTTTGAGAGATAGAAATGATTGAAGACTGTTGTGAAGGAGAGATCGCTTCGAATAATTTTTCGACATCTTTATTCTTCGGAGTCTATAATTAAATTTTCTTCTTTCAAGTGAGTTGTGGTGATCCATTTGGCTCGGAAGGAGTTTATAGAGGTGTATTTTTTTTATTCCATTAGTAGAGGTTCTTCATGGTTGGACTCCGATCGTCCCGTAGTTTTTCTCATTTGGGTTTTTCACGTCAAAAATCTCCGTGTTTGTGATTGGCATTTTTTTATTTGTGTGTTTTTATTCGATTCTTTTACAGGACTCTCTGGTTTATGGGAATATTTTTCGTGCTTCATTTCTAACAGTGCAAACGTACAGCAAATCAACCGTAAAAGAAAGAAAAAAAAAGAAAAGGTCACAGCTGCATTGCTTTAGCTCAAATGCTGATAAACCACCACTTCTTCCAAATTTGTATAAACATCTGCACATTTTGCATGTATGGTTCAGGTTTAGTTGCCTGTTATAAATAATGTTGTGCGAGGGAATCGTGCTTCAATATATCAGCCGACAATAGATTGAGATTGTGCGGGAAGCCTTCAGCCAACCAATCTGCGTCCGTCGGCAACGTGGGTGAGACTGTGATGGTTCCTCTGATAGGAATAGCTTGGTACAAAATGGTCGGTTCTTGGGAGTTATGACGTTTGGAGAATTCTATTGACTATATTAATTGTAAATTGCTTTCAGTATTTGATAGCAGAATAGAGCATATTAGAAGAAAATGGGTTTAATTACAACTCACGTCCTTTTGTAGGGAGCAAAACTACTGTCCTATTTATTCTGTTTCAATTCTGTCATCCTCCCTATTATATATGTGCACCATCCACTTATTTATTCCCAAGGTCCATATGTAACAGGAAGGAGGACAGAATTGGAACATGAAATGGTACAACAGATCTGATCCCCCTTCTGCTGAGCTGTCGCGACGTCGACACAATACTGTTTCTTTATAAATGCTCCCCCTAAGGTAGTTTGGAGTCTAGGATTGCTTACTCGGTTTTCTCTCTCTCTCTCTCTCTCTCTCTCTCTCTCTCTCTAGCCTTACACTATGTTTGGAAACTTTGTAGAAGGGGGAAGAAAATTTTGAGAGGAAAAAAAATGGAGGGAAAGGAAAATTAATTTTACCTTTCTTTATTTGGACGACAAAAAAGTAATAAAAGAAAAGTAAAGAATTAATTTTTTTACTTTTTGTGGAACATAGATAAAATTACTACTTAACCTTTAATTTTCTCAATATAGAAAAATACAACAAATTAATTGAAGGGTAGTTGGGTAAATTTATCAAGATTTCCTCTTGTGTGTTCATTTTTCTTCCATTCTTGAAAGAAAAGTTTATGGGTGGGACCTGCATAAAATTTTCTCCCAATTTTCTCTCCATTTTCCTTCTCCTCTTTCCAAACATCACAGCTTTTAATTTTTTACCCATTTTTCTCTCAAATTCTTCCTTCACCCAATTTTTCTCCCTTTCCAAACATAGCATTAGAGTGAGTTTCCCTATCTGACGGATTATGATAAAGGACGCTTACAAACCATATCTCCGAATCCCAGGAGATAAGAAGCGGCTAAAAGGTAATATCCAATAGATCATCCAATCAATGCTTTTTCGTGCAGGTGCGCAGCACTCTCACATGGGTCGCTAACATGCATCGTCCGCACGGATTGCTCACGTGTAGCATTCGTGCGGAGCACTCAACGAAAAGTCCTATAGAGTGCAAAATGCGTTATCAAAGTACCACTTTGGATCCTTGTTAGCAATTCGGCAAACGGAAAAAATTCGGGACGACAAAAGTACGAGTATAAATCGGCTTCGTGCAAATAAAATACGTTCAAAATTTCGGTCAAATATTCGAAAAATAAAAATATTGAGGTTAGAAATTTCATATTCTTAAATATGTTGTCAAATTTGGTTAATTAAACAGGTTCCAAGCATTTATTGTGCCAAATTTGTCAATAATTTATACAAAACACGTTTAAAATTTCGCATGCTTAAAATTTATATATGTATTGATTTGGATCTGTCAAAAGTACGCAAGTATTATACGTTTATGAAAGATAGGAAAAAATTCACGTATAATACGAGTTTTATTCAGATGATTGCTAACAAGGCTTTGGACCCTTTGCCATTCGCCCGTGCCAAAATCTGAGCATGAGTCTGAGTCTCTAAACCACTTCGAGGATTATCTCTATTAAGTGAAATCCCAAAAAATGGCTAACAGAAAATAAAAAAGTTTCCATGGACTATTAATCCTTACCTCTAAGAAAATATCCCACCATCACAACCATATCGCTACTACACCCCATGTGCATAAGGTAAACAAAAAAAAAGTCTTACATTAAAGTACACATTTAGGGTTCTGCACTATTGGATATAATTCTATATTTCAAGATCAAAATCCCAACATAACTACGTATAAAAGCCTTTGATTCTCAATCAATGAGGTGATCAATCAAGTGAAACCCACAGAGAGAGAGAGAGTATGTTAGTGAACTTACTTTGGGCGATTAATCTTGGACCCAGAAGCATCTTCATAAATAAATAAAAATTATCACACATATTCCTATTGATGTTCAATGTGAATAATACTTTTATTGACAAGATATTAATATCATTCAGAGCTTTACTCAATAAAATTGTCATAAATATAAATATATACAAATATCAAATAACAAATAAATTAATAAATAACACAACCCAAAATCCAAATCGAGAGATGAGCATATCACTGGCATGGATGAAAATGCCAGAGTTGAACAATATATATATATATATATATATATATATATATATATATATGTATATATATATGACCTGTAGTATAGTGGTTAAGAGAGATGCATGTGGTCCAAGTGATCAGGAGTTCGAGCCCCAATGGAGGCTTCAGGTTTTTAATGGGCGCCTGATAAACCGACCGTTATCCTTCCAATGATTGGAGAGGGAGGTAAGCGCTACTCTGTGAAGCCAGCCTCACGCGGTCCCCTCCTCTGTAGGGATAGCCCAGCCCAAGCCTTCGCTCGAACCAGATGGCCCACTCCAAACTTGGACCGGCCAGGCCAGTTACAGCTATCGTTGCACCCAAACCCTTGACCTTAATGCCCCCACTCAGGTAACAAGTTCAAGTTACTGAGTATAGCCAAGTGGGTTGCATAGGACGAGCGGGATCGGGAATATGCGACGAGGCCCTCCACCAGCGACAAGAGGCGTACGGGGAGGTGCGGGGAGTACTTGCCATATATATATATATATAATATATAATATATATAGCCAAATGGGTTACACAGGGCGAGCGGGATCGGGATCGGGAATCTGCGACGAGGCCCTCCACCAGCGACAGGAGGCGTAGTGGGAGGTGCGGGGAGTACTTGCCCTATATATATATAGCCAAGTGGGTTGCACAGGGCGAGCGGGTTCGGGAATCTGCGACGAGGCCCTCCACCGGCTACAAGAGGCGTAGGGGAAGGTGCGGGGAGTACTTGCCCTATCCGGAATGGTACAAGCGGAGTTAGGGGACAGGGGATGGCGCCTGCCGACATAGCGAAGGCGACGATGGTGATGCCAGAGTTGAGCAAGTCTTGGGTGGAGGCATATAGGTCAGGCGACAGGCGGATTGAAGGTTCGATGGCATATGTCGCACCAAAGCAGGTGGATGGGGGCAGCGGGCTGCGTTCACAGAGGAAGAAATAGAGGAAATGACATCTTATTGGAAGAACACGATTGTGCTTTACGTCATGGTGGATCGTTCGTTTTATGGATAGATACGTGCCTATGCGAGTCGTGTATGGAGGCCGAAGGGTACAATGGTGTCACTCCCCGTTCCCAGAATGCGTTTTTATTCATGTACAACTCATGTATATTTATTTAGTATTTATGTATTATCCTGTATTTAAATTCCTTTAATTTCATGATTAATTAATTATCTGTATTTTATTTCCTGCAATTTTATTCCTGTATTTTATTTTCTGTATTTTATTTTCTGCTGTTATTTTCTGCTTTAGTCTTGCTTGTGGTACGGGTTCATGGAGGGTTTTTCGGGTTCATGATGGTTCAACCCGACCCAATACCCCCACCTACCACCATCCTTCCTATTTAAGCCCCCTTCTCCTTCTCTCTCCTCATAACTCTCATTCTTCACCATTACTTCTTCTTCCTCCTCATCACTCTCTCCACCAACCCATCAGCAGGCAAGTGCAATCTTGCTTCTTGTTTGGAGAACCATTTTTATGGTTCATTTGTCTTCCTTTTGTGATTCTAAGAGAGTTTAGTACTTAGCATTTTTATTTCTTTGGCTGGTTTCTCCTAGATCTAAGTTTGTTATATTCTCGGTTGTTCATGGGTTTTGATCTTCCAACCTGGCGTGCTTTCTGGCTGGGAACTTCATTTCTGGCTGGAACGAAGGTTTAGTCACGCACACGTTCTTACGTGTCTGCGTGGATTTTTAGTCACGCACACGTTCTTACGTGTCTGCGTGGATTTTCAGTCACGCACACGTTCTTACGTGTCTGCGTGGATTTTTAGTCACGCACGTTCTTACGTGTCTACGTGGATTTTCAGTCACGCACACGTTCTTACATGCCTGCGTGGATTTTTAGTCACGCTCACGTTCTTATGAGCGTGCATGAATTTTTAGTCACACACGTTCTTACGTGTCTGCGTGGATTTTCAGTCACGCACACGTTCTTACGTGTCTGCGTGGATTTTCAGTCACGCTCACGTCTCTACGTGTCAGCTTGAATTTTTAGTCACGCTCACGTTTGTTACGTGCCAGCGTAACATTTGAGCTACGCACACATCTTTGCATGTGTGCGTGGATTTCTTATCACGCTCACACTGTGCGTGCGTGCGTGCGTGAGTTACTTTTCACGCTCACGTTAAGGATCACTTTTCACGCTCACTTATGAGTGCGTGAATTTTCCTTCACGCTCACACTGTGCGTGCCAGCCTATACCACTTTTCACGCTCACGCTGTTTACACGCTTACAACTACCTGCTAGACTTGGCGTGACTTGTTGGCCTTAGCATGGACTTGTTGGCGTGACTTTCTAACCTGGGTGTTTTATTTGTTCTATAACTTATTCATTTAATGATGGCATGATAATTCTTCTATTATATCCTTAAGCCTTTTGGCATGGACTTAATAAATCATGATATGTAATATTGTTAATACAGATTGTTATGTGTAATGCGCCTTGAGTCCTGATTGATCCATGGATACCCAGTAAGGCTGGAACTTAACTCTGAGGAGTTATAGACTTGACCCCTTTTAATACTAATTGACTTTCATGCCTTGTCACCATTGATAATGATTGTGACTTTGACTAAATATTGATCATGCGTTCCTAGTTGGAACTAAGAGACTGGCTAGTCATCTTATTAAATTGAATGAATGAGACACGTTCATGTAATGAACTATTGTACTCGATTAGCCAATCCCGAATATTGGCATACAGGCACATGCAGGCTTCAAATTATTTATTTATTTAGTTATTTATCTATCTTACAAAAATAGCATGTGTACTTTATGGTCAAGGCATGATTATTCTGTGGTCAGATTTGATTGTTGCATTACGATATATAAGACCTGCAACCTAACCGCACTGGTATCGTTGCAGAATTGTACATATCGTGCCCCGTACGAAAGTACTCATTTGAATGACCATGATCCATGGCATGGAACTTCACTCAACGTAGAGACCATTAAGTCAAATAAAATAATGATGGCATGGAGAGAATGGATTCCCGAGTTCTTACATGGCAGCCCTCTTGGGACTATTAAGTGCCCGACAGTCCGGCTGGTTCCCACAGATACGGTAAATCTGTCACACGGGCAGGGAACGGTATCTGCTTATATTATTGTACATGCTATATTAACGGCGGACGTCCCGCTGGGACTCGTCTAATTACATGATTGGCGTAATTGATTGACTGGATAGACTAGCCTTGCTCGTACATAGTAAGAACTGAGAAATCCCTATTTGCATAATTCCAGGATAACTTGGGACTCACAATAGCAAGCCGTAGTAGTTGATTGGCCGTTCAAGATGATTTGTTTGTGTACTGTACCTACTCTGTTGCCTAACTGAGATGATCAGAATGTCAGGACATGGCGAGCTGACTTCTGTCATTGTTTGGTTGGGAGGTTGGTTCGAAGTATCGTGATGTTATGTGAATCCTAGTGGAAAGCAGAGATCTATTATTTATTCTCTTACTTACTGGTTTAGTCCTTCATATCATGCTCCCTTGTGGTACTTGCTATTAGAGGTCTAACCTTTCTGGTTTTGTATGGCCAGATTTAGAGCCAGTCCTCGAGGATCCAGCTTACGTCTACCTCCAAGATGGTCAATACTAGGAGAATGATCGCAGGAGGACTCGAGTGGGTTCCTTACTTCACCGCTCGTTTTGTTATTTACTTTAAACCTTGTCGTTTGGCACCGACATGTTAGTCGGATTGTCTTGCACTTACTTTTACATAATTGTAATTAAGTCAGACTGCAGCTGATAACAATTGTGTATATGTTACTATACCATCTGACTATGTTTTGTAAAGCCAGATCTCAAGAACATTTTGACTAAGCGTTTGGGATGCCTTACTGCTTTATCTTACACGTTCTCTATTTCTGTTTCTTGTTTTGAATGATTGAGACAATAGATGTGAAGTGACCATAGTAAGACTTTCATGTAGTATACACCCCTCGTCTGGTTAGACAGCATTGATCGTATTATACGGTATTTATCTACCCGTAATACGTAGCTGGCTGAGTCATTCCCCCGCTCTCCAGTATTCTGGTTCTGGGGCGTGACAAGGTTTTAGTGGTGGCCCATGCAGGTCTGATTTCAGACTTGTGGGGTGTTTTGATTTATAGGATGTCTCAATCACACGTGTTCCCCCTAGATCTCATGATTCGTTTTCTCAACCCTTGTTTGACATTCCGGTATCCTTTGACTTTATTGGTCCTTCATGTCCGGTTGTTTGATTGTCTCTTGTCCCTTTTCTTAGGGGCACTTCGTCCGCATCGGTCAGAGCTGGACAGCAACAGCAGGAGCAACATGGACAACCTGACCCTGTTGGTCAGCAACAAGGGCCAGTATTAACTCAAGAGGCTACCCAGGAAGAAGTGATAGTGGAACCAGCAGCTGGATCGCAGTATCCGGATGTTCCACCACCACCAACAGTTCCACCTACCCAAGTGGACACACCAGCCCTTCTGGAGATCATGAGAGGAATGATGGCTACTCAGCAACATCAGATGTTGGCCCAGCAGTGCATGCACACTCAGCTACAAGAGCAGAATGTGTTGCTCAACCAAGGATTGCAGACGGCTTTGGAAAGAGGAGCGAGGACTGATTCAGGAGCATCAGCCAGGTTTGCAAGTACAACCCCCGCCGTTTTGAGGGCACGGAGGATGCTATCTCAGCAGATGCATGGCTTAAGGACATGGAGGCTATTCTGACAGCAGCTAAAGTACCGACAGAAGAACGTATGGATCTAGTGAAGTTGTTACTTCAGGATCTCGCACGTGATTGGTGGGAATCAGAGGAAGTGGGCATCAGACGTCCTGTGGCTTGGGACGATTTCACTACAAGATTCAAGACCAAGTACTATGGGGTTGTGGCACAGTTTGAGCTACAACAGAAGTTTATTAGCCTCAGGCAGGCCGGCAAGACTGTAGATGCTTATGCAGCGGAGTTCTGCAGATTGAGTAGATTCGCCCCAGAGATGGTAGCAATAGAGAGCCAGAGGGCCATGAGGTTTCAGCAAGGGTTTCATCTTGAACTCTTGCAACTGATAGAGGGGCACAATTACCAAACTTTCGACGAAGTATTGACGGCAACTCGAAGGTATGAGATCACCATTCAGAGGCTTGCAGTAACGACTGGGGATCAGAAGAGATCCCACAGTCAGATTGAGGGAGGAGGGGGAGCAGCGCCCCGAACAACAGCACCATCCACTGGCATTCGTATCCACGATGTGGCAATACGAGGACCAGCGCCACCACCCAGGCAGCAGCAACAGCAACAGAGGAAGAACCAGCAACCCCCGGCGGGCTGCACTTATTGTGGAAAGATGGGGCACACTAGAGATGTGTGTCGGACATTGAATGGACTGTGTCTGATATGTGGAAATCTAGACCATCGGGTTACCATATGTCCCATGAATTCGAGGTCAGGAGGACCTGGGCAGCAGTTTCCTGCTCTGCCAGCACCAGAGGCAGGCCAGTATCGAGGACCAGCAGTGGCAGTAAGGCCGTTGGCACAGCGTCCGCAGGCTCAGATGTCTCGACAGCAGGGGCCGTCGATGCAGCAACACCAGCATAGACCACCCCAGCATCATCAAGGAAGGGGCCAGCAACAGCATCAGGCTAGGCCGCAGCATGGAAACCAGCAAGGAGGTCGAGGGCAAGCATTCACTTTGTCCTTGGAGGAGGCATTGGCATCGGGAGATGTTGTGGCAGGTAACATTCTCGTCGCATATCCCGCAGTAGCATTGTTTGATTCGGGAGCATCCCATTCATTTATATCTGTACAATTTGCGACACGACTAGGAATGGAGTTCGAGACATTGCCAGGGAGGTTGAATATACTCACTGGTAATGGGCTCGTAGGAGTTAGTAGAGTTATTCTAGCGTGTAGCGTTGTAGTTTGCGGGCATTCCTTACCCGTCCGGTTGATAGAATTTCCTGTTGGAAATTTTGACGTTATCTTAGGCATGGACTGGCTGAAAGACAGTCATACGACAATAGATTGTCGTAGAGGGAGTGTATCTTTTGATATTCCAGGCATGAAGCAGTTCACCTTAGTCAGATTAGAGGCAACTCAGCAAGAGCAGGGAGTGATAGCGGCAATGGAAGAAGTTCAGATTCCGAAGGTAGTTGAAGAGTTTCTAGACGTATTTCCTGAAGAACTTCCAGGTCTACCACCGGTTAGAGATATTGAGTTCAGTATAGAATTGGCAGCAGGAACTAAACCGATATCAGATCGAGTTTATAGAATGGCAGATTTCAGAGCAAGCCAAGGTATATCAGCATATAGAGGAACTGAAGGAGAAGAAGTTCATCCAAGCTAGCGTGTCACCATGGGCAGCACCAGTGGTACTTATGGGGAAGAAGGATGGATCATCCAGATTGTGCATTGACTATAGGAAGCTTAACGCGGCAACAGTGAAGAACAAGTACCCATTACCCAGGATCGATGACTTATTTGATCAGTTGAGCAGAGCTAGAGTTTTCTCCAAGATAGATCTTCGTTCAGGGTACCATCAGGTGAGGGTTCGGAAGGAGGATATTCCCAAGATAGCATTCAGGTCAAAGTATGGGCATTATGAATTCTTAGTAATGCCGTTTGGTTTGACCAATGCTCCAGCAATATTCATGAATTTGATGAATCGCATCTTTATGCCATACTTAGACCAGTTTGTCATTGTGTTTCTTGACGACATTCTCGTATACTCTGCTAGTGAAGAGGAGCATGAAGACCACCTCAGGAAAGTGTTGCAGGTTCTGAGAGAGAACCAGTTGTATGCCAAGCTCAGTAAGTGTGAGTTTTGGTCGGATCATATTTTATTTTTGGGTCACATCATATCAGGAGCTGGAGTAGCAGTAGATTCCAAGAAGATAGAAGCAGTAGAAAGTTGGCCAGTACCCAAGACCGTAGCAGATGTGTGGAGTTTCTTGGGATTAGCATGATATTACAGAAGGTTTGTGTCAGACTTTGTAAGGCTTTCAGCACCCATGACCCGCTTGACCCGGAAGGATGTACTATTCGTTTGGATGACAGAATGTCAGGCATCATTCGAAACTTTGAAGCAGAAGTTGATATCAGCACCTATTCTTACATTGCCAGTTGGACCCGGAGGTTTTACAGTATATTGTGATGCGTCAGGTAAAGGACTTGGATGTGTTCTTATGCAACATGGGAAGGTGATAGCATACGCATCTAGGCAGCTTCGGGACTATGAGAGGAATTACCCAACTCATGATTTGGAGTTAGCGGCAGTAGTGTTTGCTCTGAAGCTATGGAGGCATTACTTATATGGTGACCGAGTGGAGATGTACACAGACCATAAAAGTCTGAAGTACATCTTTACTCAGAAGGAACTAAACATGAGGCAGAGAAGATGGTTGGAGTTGATTAAAGATTATGACGTGGAGCTTCAGTATCATCCCGGCAAGGCTAATATAGTAGCAGATGCTCTTAGCAGGAGAGGCGGCGCATTTATGTTAACAACGCAGAGGCATATCTTAGAAGACCTTCAGGAGATGGGCATCGAAGTTATACTTCCTAGTGATGTAGGAGTTCTAACAAGTCTGCAAGTTCAATCCGACTTGGTAGGCAGGATCAAGGCAGCTCAGGCACAAGACCCAAGGATTCAGAAGCTTAGGGCAGAATGTGAGTCAGGACTCAGGAAGGAGATGAGAATTCATGAAGATGGTATACTTAGGTTTGGATCACGTCTATGTGTGCCTAGTAGAGATATCAGACAGGAGGTTATGGCAGAAGCTCACAGTTCTCAGTATTCTATTCACCATGGAGGGACCAAGATGTACCAAGATATCAAGCAGCATTTCTGGTGGAACGAGATGAAGAGGGAGATAGCTAGATTTGTTTCCCGTTGCTTGGTATGTTAGCAAGTGAAGGCAGAACAGCAGAGGCCAGCTGGGTTATTGCAACCGCTTCCTATTCCGGAATGGAAATTGGAGCATATTACAATGGACTTTGTGACCGGTTTACCTAGATCACCAAGTGGTAAGGACGCTATTTGGGTAATAGTGGACCGACTTATGAAGGTAGCACACTTTCTTCCTTTCAGAGTAGGGCAATCTACAGAAAAGTTGGCAGAGTTGTATATGCAACAGATAGTCAGGCAGCATGGAGTCCCTGTCAGTATTGTGTCGGACCGAGATACCCTTTACATCATATTTCTGGAAGAGCTTACATCATAGTCTGGGTACCAAGTTATGGTTTAGCACGGCCTACCATCGCAGACGGATGGGCAATCAGAAAGAACGATTCAGACTTTAGAAGACATGTTGCGAGCTTGCACTCTAGATTTTGGAGGGTCTTGGGAGAGTCACCTGCACTTAGTCGAGTTTTCATACAATAATAGTTATCAAGCCAGTATCCAGATGGCACCATTTGAAGCACTATATGGTAAGAAGTGCAGGTCATCGCTTGCATGGGATGATCGGAGAGAGGAAGATGTTAGGCACAGAAATGATTGTTCAGACGGTGGAAGTGGTCAAGGGAATTAGAGAGCGACTTCGAGTTGTGCAGGACCGGCATCGTCATTGGGCGGACCAGCATCGTAGGCCGTTAGAGTTCTCTGTTGGGGACCACGTATTCTTGCGGATCTCACCTACTCGTGGGGTCATTAGATTTGGCGTTCGCGGGAAATTGAGTCCGCGGTACGTGGGCCCATTTGTTATCCTTGATCGGATAGGCGATGTTGCTTATCGTTTATCCCTCCCACCTTCGTTACGAGAGGTGCATGACATGTTTCATGTATCTCAATTATGTAGGTATGTATCAGACCCAAGCCATGTCTTCGATCATTCTGAGCTGGTTGTTGGTACCAACCTGTCTTACGAGGAACAGCCTGTGTCCATTTTGGACCGAAGAGAGAAGATACTCAAGAATCGAACAATTAGTCTTGTCCGTGTTTCTTGGGGTCATCACTCCTTGGGAGAGTCAACGTGGGAATGTGAGGATGATATCCGATCATGGTATCCACACCTGTTTGACTCACAAGGTATATCTCTTCCTGTATACCTTGATTGTCCTGATTCTTCATGCTTGTCACCTTATGGGTAGAGCTACTTGATATTGTGGATTGATGAATTTACATATATAGTACTTGCTTTTGATATGGTAATAATGATTGCTTGCTCACTAGAATTGCTTGTATTAGTTTAGCCCCGATATTTCTACCTGCTTGGATTTGAAATTTCGAGGACGAAATTTTTCTAAGGTGGGTAGAGATGTCACTCCCCGTTTCCAGAATGCGTATTTTATTCATGTACAACTCATGTATATTTATTTAGTTTATCATGTATTATCCTGTATTTAAATTCCTTTAATTTCATGATTAATTAATTACCTGTATTTATTTCCTGCAATTTTATTCCTGTATTTTATTTTCTGTATTTTATTTCCTGCTGTTATTTTTTGCTTTAGTCTTGATGGTTCGGGTTCATGGAGGGTTTTTCGGGTTCATGATGGTTCAACCCGACCCAATAACCCCCACCTACCACCATCCTTCCTATTTAAGCCCCCTTCTCCTTCTCTCTCCTCATAACTCTCATTCTTCACCATTACTTCTTCTTCTTCCTCATCACTCTCTCCACCAACCCATCAGCAGGCAAGTGCAATCTTGCTTCTTGCTTGAAGAATGATTTTTATGGTTCATTTGTCTTCCTCTTGTGATTCTAAGAGAGTTTAGTACTTAGCATTTTTGATTTCTTTGGCTGGTTTCTCCTAGATCTAAGTTGTTATATTCTCGGTTGTTCATGGGTTTTGATCTCCCAACCTGGCGTGTTTTCTGGCTGGGAACTTCATTTCTGGCTGGAACGAAGGTTTAGTCACGCACACGTTCTTACGTGTCTGTGTAGATTTTTAGTCACGCACACGTTCTTACGTGTCTGCGTGGATTTTCAGTCACGCACACGTTCTTACGTGTCTGCGTGGATTTTTAGTCACGCACACGTTCTTACGTGTCTGCATGGATTTTCAGTTACGCACACGTTCTTACATGTCTGCGTGGATTTTTAGTCACGCTCACGTTCTCATGAGCGTGCGTGAATTTTTTATTACGCACACGTTCTTACGTGTCTGCGTGGATTTTCAGTCACGCACACGTTCTTACGTGTCTGCGTGGATTTTCAGTCACGCTCACGTCTCTACGTGTCAGCGTGAATTTTTAGTCACGCTCACGTCTTTACGTGCCAGCGTGACATTTGAGTTACGCACACATCTTTGCGTGCGTGCGTGGATTTCTTATCACGCTCACACTGTGCGTGCGTGCGTGAGTTACTTTTCACGCTCACGTTAAGGATCACTTTTCACGCTCACTTATGAGTGCGTCACGCTCACACTGTGCGTGCCAGCGTATACCACTTTTCACGCTCACGCTGTTTACACGCTTACTACTACCTGCTAGACTTGGCGTGACTTGTTGGCCTTAGCATGGACTTGTTGGCGTGAATTTCTTACCTGGGTGTTTTATTTGTTCTATAACTTATTCATTTAATGATGGCATGATAATTCTTCTATTATATCCTTAAGCCTTTTGGCATGGACTTGATAAATCATGATATGTTAATATTGTTAATACAGATTGTTATGTGGAATGCGCCTTGAGTCCTGATTGATCCATGGATACCCAGTAAGGCTGGAACTTAACTCTGAGAAGTTATAGACTCGACCCCATTTAATACTAACTGACTTTCATGCCTTGTCACCATTGATAATGATTGTGACTTTGACTAAATATTGATCATGCATTCCTAGTTGGAACTAAGAGACTGGCTAGTCGTCTTATTGAATTGAATGAATGAGACACGTTCATGTAATGAACTATTGTACTCGATTAGCCAATCCCGAATATTGGCATACAGGCACATGCAGGTTTCAAATTATTTATTTATTTAATTATTTATCTATCTTACAAAAATAGCATGTGTACTTTATGGTCAAGGCATGATTATTCCGTGGTCAGATTTGATTGTTGTATTACGATATGTAAGACCTGCAACCTAACCGCACTAGTATCGTTGCAGAATTATACATATCGTGTCCCGTACGAAAGTACTCATTTGAATGACCATGATCCACGTCATGGTACTTCACTCAACGTAGAGACCATTAAGTCAAATAAAATAATGATGGCATGGAGAGAATGGATTCCCGAGTTCTTACATTGCAGTCCTCTTGGGACTATTAAGTGCCCGACAGGCCGGCTGGTTCCCACAGATACTGTAAATCTGTCACACGGGCAGGGAACGGTATCTGCTTATATTATTGTACATGCTATATTAACGGCGGGCGTCCTACTGGGACTCGTCTAATTATATGATTGGCACAATTGATTGACTGGATAGACTAGCCTTGCTCGCACATAGTAAGAACTGAGGAATCCCTATTTGCATAATTCCAGGATAACTTGGGACTCATAATAGCAAGCCGTAGTAGTTGATTGGCCGTTCAAGATGATTTGTTTGTGTACTGTACCTACTCTGTTGCCTAACTGAGATGATCAGAATGTCAGGACATGACGGGCTAACTTCTATCCTTGTTTGGTTGGGAGGTTGGTTCGAAGTGTCGTGATGTTATGTGAATCCTAGTGGAAAGCAGAGATCTATTATTATATTCTCTTACTTACTGGTTTAGTCCTTCATATCGTGCTCCCTTGTGGTACTTGCTATTAGAGGTCTAACCTCTCTGGTTTTGCATGGCCAGATTTAGAGCCAGTCCTCGAGGATCCAGCTTACTTCTACTTCCAAGATGGTCAATACTAGGGGAATGATCGCAGGAGGACTCGAGTGGGTTCCTTACTTCACCGCTCATTTTGTTATTTACTTTAAACCTTGCCGTTTGGCACCGACATGTTAGTCGGATTATCTTGCACTTACTTTTACATAATTGTAATTAAGTCAGACTGTAGCTGATAACAATTGTGTATATGTTACTATACCATCTGGCTATGTTTTGTAAAGCCAGATCTCAAGAACATTTTGACTAAGCGTTTGGGACGCCTTACTGCTTTATCTTACACGTTCTCTATTTCTGTTTCTTGTTTTGAATGATTGAGACAATAGATGTGAAGTGACCATAGTAAGACTTTTATGTAGTATACACCCCCTCGTCTGGTTAGACAACATTGATCGTATTATACGGTATTCATCTACCCGTAATACTTAGCTGGCTGAGTCATTCCCCCGCTCTCCAGTATTCTGGTTCTGGGGCGTGACAAATGGACTTCTTCGCATGGGAAGATGGCTTCTACTACATCAAATTCGGCCTTAGGGAGGATGTTGAAAGGATAATACAAGATGGCCCTTGGACATTTGATGGTCGCCTTATCATATTGAAGGAATGGAAGCCTGGTGATCACTGTGAACGGGAGGTCTTGCATAGTATTCCTATTTGGATACGGTTTCCGCTTTTGTCGATCCAATACTGGAATAAATCTATGTTGATGAAAATGGCTAGTCTGATTGGATCCCAATTAAAGCGGATGAGGTGACTCTAATGCGTACTCATCTACTATATGCCTGTGTTTTCATTGAGATTAAGGCGGGACAGCAACTTCTACGCTAAGTTGCATTTGAAATCCCATCAAGAGAAATCTTCTATCAGACGGTTGAGTACGAGTGGGTCCCATCGACATGTACTTACTGCAATGCTTTGGGCACCTGGTGCATAACTGTGGGGCGGCCGCATATGCTGCCATACAGGAAGGGGATGCAGTAGCAGAGACGGTAGACACGATTCTATCAGGAGGAGACAGCCATAGGGAGAGGGATAACCAACAGAAGGAAGGGTTGGCAGGCACTATCCACCACCTAGAGGGTGATTCCGGGTGTAAGGAAATGGAGTTGGCAGTAGTTGCACACGAGGTCATCCATAATGCAGGCAGAAACCTATTCTCTCTGCTAGCTACTACAGGAGGGCCTTCCAATTAGGTAGGCTCATTTGTGCCTATGGATGATGATACGGGAGGAGTTGCGGGGGAGGATGACCTGGGGATCGTAGGAGACAGGTTTGGGGATATTACCATGGATAGCCCACACGGCGAGAGAGGGCTGGTGATTTTCAAAGCGGTTGATCGAGATCCTGAGGGCATGACAACTAGGATACGGGCTTCAACGAGGGAAGAGAATGCTCAGGTGAAAGGGAGAACTAATGAAGTGTTGCACAAGAGCCAAAAGAGAGATGCAGGGATGAGTAGTGAAGACACTTTACGCACTTTTTCGGCTACATCGTCTCCATAAGACATGGCGATTGTTACAAATAACCTAGAATGGGAACGACATATTATTGAGGGCAGCAAGAGTATGCCGGATGGGCAGGAGGGGTGGACAGCATCCCCAGCTGCTACCTTGGGCTTTGAGAGGGACGCTAATTGCCATTAATGTCGACCATTTCATGGAATGTGCGGGGCACTTGTCCGAATGGGAGATTAAGGGAGGTGTGTGAAATGTTACGAAGAGAATGTTGTTATAGTAGCGCTCGTAGACAAAAATCAAATTTAAGCGTATGCTGGACAAGAGAACGCCACATACCGGGGCTCAAATCCATAACCTAAGTCTATATGACATGGGTCGGATATGGATTTGGTGGGATACTGCCCAATGGGATGGATAGGTGGGAGCAGTTGATTGTTATTGCTTTACTAACTAGGACGGCTTGTGGTTCATGTTCGGTGTCGTGTATGGTATAATGACCGTCATCGACGGGCGAATCTGCAGCAGGAAGTGATACAGATCAGCCGAATCGCATAGTTTGATCTTAAGCTCCCTCTTGTTATGATGGGGGACTTCAACATAATGCTATTCCAGCATGAAAAGGTGGAAGGTAGGGTGGTCCCAGACTCTATTCTACAGGACTTTCGTGGGTGTCTGCTATAGATGAGGACATATTTGGACTTTGAACGATAAGTCTACGAATAGATAGGTGGTGTGTCAGCTGGACAGAGCAGTTCGCAACATGGCATGGCTCAATATGTTCCTTTTATCAGTATCGAAGGATTAGCTGCAGGTACTAGCGATCACTCCCCTGTGAAGCTACTGTTGATGCGCCAGAACGCGACAAGGTACACCCATTTCGGTACAATAATATGTGGAATCTACATGAAGGTTATCGAAAGATGGTTCTACTTGGCCTCCAAGAGCCAGTGGTTGGAAACGCCCAATTCAGGCTGGTGTGTAGGCTGCGTAGCGTCAAGCAGGCTCTAAAGGCTTGGGTGCAAAATCGACCATTGGAGGAATTGGCCGTTAAAAAAGGGAGGCTACAAGAGGTGCAAAGGCCATTGCAGGTGGATGGACACAATCGGGATTTGGCGGAACAGAAAAAGCAGCTGATGAGGGAAGTAGGGGAGCTTCAACTAGCTGAAGAAATACAAGCGGCCCAGAGAGCTAAATGTTACTGGTTGAAAAGTGGGGATAAATGCACTAAAGTCTTTTATGACGTAATCTACATGAGGCAACGTAAAAATCATATCCATCGACTTCTGGATGCAGAAGGGCATGTTCTGTCCTTAGAGGGGGATATTCATAGTGAGGTGGTTAGGTACTATACTAACCTATATAACCAGCATGATTATTTATCCACTTTTTCTGCCTTAATTTGCAAGCGGGTTGTTACCAAAGTAGGTAATGAAGGATTGTTGACCCCGATTTCCATTGAGGAAATTGAGAGGGTAGTAATGAAGGAGCATCCTGACAAAGCTCCTGGGCCAGTTGGGTTCACAGTAAACTCTATAGATTACATTTCTGGAGAACTAAAAGAGCATGTGCTAGAGGTGTAGAAGCATGAAAATTTTAGCAACCTTGACAACTATGTGCCCAAGCCAGGGATTAATATGCGCCCAAGCCAGGGAGACATATGCTCCCAAGCCAGGACAGCCCACATGCGCCCAAGTCATCAGAGCAAGCTATGCGCCCATGTTGATGGCATACATCCCCTATGTGCCCACTCTGGACTCCTCCAGAAGGGGGCGCATAGCCCTGTTTCAGGCTATGCGCCCAAGTCAAGACAGCCCCCGACTCGGTCAACACCCACGATCAATCGTACACCGAAGATACGGCCACGTCAGTCTCCACGAGCAGTCGTACACCGAAGCATGCGACCACGTCAATCCCACGATCAACCCACGATCTCGCAGTTTGCTTGCGCCTACACTCTATGCGCCCAAAGCAGGACTATGTGCCCACATAAAAATCAATATATTTTCTCATTTGGGCGCATAACATCATTCCAGCACAAAAACGACAATAAAAAGGGGGTCTCATACCTCTTCAAAAGACAAAATGGAGAGCATTTCAAGAGCCAAATTGCTGCCCTTCTTGCCAGCGAGCCGAGAGTTAGCAATTTTCTTAGGTTTTCTCCCACTTTTGTAATCGGAGTGTCAACGGAGTAAAGGAGCAACTGCCGCTCGATCTCCATCGTCTTATTTCCTAGAATTCTTTTTGTACTCTGGAATCCTCAGCGCAGGATCTCTCAGGCGTACTCGATTTGTGGTACCTTATGCCAATAAGAAAAAATAGTGTTTCTTCTTCTTTTTTTGTGTGTCCACAAAAATGGCGACTCCGCTGGGGACTACCTTTTTCTCTGACGAGAAGGTGGTGACGCAATCCGATACCGACAAAGTGGGGAGCACTCAGAAGATGTTGATCGTGACGTTTGATCAGCAGGCGTTCAAAGAGATGCTCTCGAGGGATAGCTCTGCTCCCTCCAAATCAGTGAAGCCAAACAAGTCTCGCAAGACTTGGCTTTCGAAGGCTCGTGGTGCATATCCTGCCAGTGTCATAGAAGATATGCAAAGGAAGGACTCTGTCACGTGGGCGCATAGGCCTTCCACGTAGGCGCATGGAGCTTCTCTATAGGCGCATAGCTCTGCCACAGAGGCTCCTGACATGAGGAAGGCGCATACCGTTCTGGGCTCTACTAGCCCAGCGACTTCTTTCTTGTGCCATCAACAACAGAATGTTCAACCCTCGAGACTTGGCAAAAAAAAATACTACGATGCCAAGAATCGAAGTATTCGATGCTCTGGGCAAACTCAGCGACACTCACAAACGAAGAAGGCAAAACTGGATGAAAATAGCGCTGCTTCACGAAGCATGCGCCAAAAGCTATACGTCCAAGAGGGTGTGTGGGCACATAACTCTAGCCAGAAGGCTTCTGTCTTCGACAGACGATGCGCCCAGGGCCATGCGCCCAAGCTCTGCTGACCCATACTATGCGCCCACATCCAGGAAGCTCAGGCATGTTGCCAGGACTTCTGGGAAGCATACTCCCAAAGGCAGACTCCAGGGTCTATGCGCCCACAGCAAAAAGACAAACCCCACCGCGTATAGCACGGGGCTGTCTTAAAGGTCATTACTGAACTTAGGTGTGGGGGTTGCCCCTGCACATGAACTAAGTCCGGATGTGCCAACTCCCCTTACAAACCTATATGCAAAGCTCGATGATGCATGTGACATGGGTTTTAAGGTAAAACTCCCTTCCGCTGATTTACGCGACATGATAAATCATAAGCGTAATACGAGGAAGGATACGGCAATTCATGGTGTATATCCGTGCACCAGTATTATCATCAACTGTTGCTACTCCAAAGCAACGAGAGTGCCTCAGAGGCAATCCGTGTTTCAACGACTGCATCGCTCTGATGATGAAAATCTGCTATGTGTTTCATCCAACATGGCTTCATGGGGTCCTCCTTACGGGAGCCCCAATCAAAGAAGGTGGACCACGAATCCAACTTTTTCTCTCAATTATACAAATAGAAGAAGAAGAAGTCTGCCAGCAGAAAGCCAGCGAGCTGTTACATCTGAAGGAGTCTATATGGGTACTCGGTCAAGGACGAGATTCTGTATAGATGACGAGGACTCCCAAGCTGGGGGTGATGATCCTTCAGCTAGGGGTAGTATTCCCTCAGAGTAAGCAGATGACCTTCACACCGGGGGTCGCCTTCCAGATGACGATGATTTTTCCGAGTCTGACGCTGACTATCTACCTCCCCTACCTGAAGACGAGACACTTTTCAACTCAGAGACAGACAGTATCAGCACCAGTTGTACTATCTCTTTTATTCATCCTTGCATGTTATCTATGTACATGGCGGATGGAGAGAGACCTGAAGAAGCCAGTGATCAAACCAACAAACGGCTAGAGAGTCTTAAAACAGTATTTACCAAGATCACTGATATGCTTACCAGTATCATGGCAGTCCAAACCGCTGGGGATGTTCCTCCACCTCAACCAAACGTATCAGCTCATGTTAGTCCGGCTCATAGCAACAACCATACTTCACTACAAAAGGAGTATCATTCCGTTACGTCTCCTCCAAAGCTTGCAAATGCTGGGGTGGTCCTTCACCAACGATGCCTGACAACCATACAGCAGTCGTTTCTCAATATATGCTCAATCAACAGGATGCAATTGATTCTCTTGTTGTCCGTCTCGATACCATCTCACACAAAGACGAGCTTCAGAAGATGGGGATATCTTAACCTTATCCTCCTGAATGGGATAATGCTACTTGCCCTCCTAACTACAAGCCACTGACGCTAAATTCATTTGACGGGATGACTTCTCCTCGCCAATACATGACATACTTCAACACGCAGACTCTACACTTACCCAGGGACGATCTGTTCTTGTCAAAGTTGTTTATTAGCACCTTACAGGGGGTAGCTTTTGAATGGTTCTGCAGTCTTCCTAACGGTTGTATTAATTCCTTTAAAGATTTGGAGAGGTTATTACTCAAGGTTTTATGAGAGTGGCATGCATGTTAGTATGTCCACCCTCATCGAGACCAAGCAAAGGAGGATTGAGTCTGTTATTGCTTTCATCGAACGCTTTAGGCGACTAGCATTGTAGATGCCCTTCGGTATACCAGACTCAGAACTTATGGATACTTGTCGACATAACTTTCTTCCTACAGTGAAGTTCTGTTTGGGTATACATAAGTATGATACATGGCCTGCTTTCATTGGGGCCGCTGATGCTGCTGAAAATGACATCCCTAATATGGAATTACTAGGGTTGAAGACACCCAATCTGAAGACAAAGGCAAGCACCCTCAAACTATCCCTGTCCGTGGGGGTAAAGGGAAAGAAGTCTTGAAGGTCGACACTTCTAAGGGAGCTTCCAATTTTCAGGGCGCTTCTGACAAACCTAAGGAGACTTTCTCCTTTGACGAGGATGATGTTATTACCATTTTTCATACATTGATGAAGGGTAATAAACTAACATTGCCTCCACCACAACGTCCTGCGGAGGCGAACCAACTCAACGATCCCGAGTACTGTCTTTATCATCAGTACGTGCACCACTCTACCAAGGATTGCATCGTCCTGAAGAAGAAGATACAACAGCTTATTGACAGCCAAGTGATCAACCTCGAAGCTGAAGACAAGGTCGTATCTTCTAACATTATCTCTCTTCAATTTGGTGACTTTCCTCCCACAAAAGTCCCAAACGGCGTAGTCCCAATCCCCAAGGAAATAATGGAAGTCGTCAACCTGCCGCTAGCTCGTAACTCTACCTTGGTGCCCCTCACGACTGACCATGGTGAGATCATGTGGGTCCATCCGGACCTTGTGCAAGAAATGATGCAGGGGGTGGTATCTTCCAAAGTAAAGAGGGGACAAGAAACACAAATCATGTCATATGGTGTCTTCTTCCATTTACGAAGTTCTATCTGGCGAGACGCGATCTGGGAAGGCTTACCTACGGACTTATGACCCTGCACAAGAAGAAACAGTACCTTCTTAAGCTCCTGCTGCCCCCACAAGTTCAGAAGTCGGTCGATCTAAGCCCTTAACCACCGACAAAGCCAAACAGAAGGAGACGCGATTTGACAAGTCTTTGAAGGTGCCAGCTTCCAAAGGCATGGATCGGCCTTACAACTTTGATATACAGGTACAGCTGGCCAATGCACCTGCTAGGTTGTCTTTGTTCGATCTATTGCGACTCTCCAAAGAAACGTTGAAGGCCTTAAGTGAGGCATTACTACATGCCGACTGTCACGACCCGCACCCTGAAGAGGGGTACGAGTACGTGGTTACGTCCAGCCTACGCCGCAGTATCGGCGGTAGAATGCTGTATATAGGGTCTGTAAATACTACGACTAAAACAGATAAATGTACCTGTACAGTATATATACTCCGAATGGAGGTGACATAGCAATACAGTCTCAATCACATATATCAAACTAAGGTAGATAGCACGAAAAAGGAAAATACGATAGATAAACCAGGAAATGAGTCCAAGATCCACAAGTCAGAGCTATACATAAAATATCCAGAGTCTCAGAAAATATATAATAGGTGCTACAAATCTGAAAGTGCTAGCTGGCTCGCAGGCTAGGCAAACCTATCTAAACTAGGCTACTCAGGGTGAGCAAAGTCCAGTGGCTCTACCAATAAGCCACGGACTAAATCTAGTCCATCAGACTCAACCCCATAGTAGGTCGGGCAGTCAGTCTCAGAGTCATCTGTAAAATTTATCAATAGTATCCTGTCAGCAAAATGAGCAAGTACAAATACCAACAGCAGTTCCATATGAATTGACAAAAGCTATAAGAGACAGTATAATGAAATACAAGACAAGGATATGTAAAGTACAGGATAAAACCAGCAAGAAATATATAATAGGTGTGAGTACTGAATATAACAACAATATGTATGTAGGATTGCTTAGAAACTATCCAGGAGCCGAGTTACAACCCTTAAACCAAACAAGGACCGGGGTTGTAACTCTTCTTCCGAACAGAACTTAGCCTCCTAGGATAAATAAATATAAAAAGGTGCCTTGAATTATTAGTGCGTCATGTGATCGGTTTGGGAAACATGTTCAAGCTTTCCATCTGACCGGCTACGAACAAATAACAAGTGTGAAACAACAAGTGTGAAGATAAGGCCGGTCACCATAGAAAGTTCAAGTAGCTATAAACAAGTGTCGAGTACAAGTGTGAAACAACAAGTGGGTATTTTGATCACACAACCACTAATAACTCCCCATCCCCGAATAGTATAAAAGATCCGGTCATAACACGTCATGACACGAGGTTTAAGAGCAGGTGATCAGCCCACTCCCAAGTCCATGTCTATACAAGTACAAGTAACAAATCGAGTCATGTACCAATATACCAAGTAATCCGGGAACAACATCTCATGACAGGATCCGACATATACTAGTCCGTAAAATATCGTGTCTAAGAATCAAGTAAGACACTACAACTGAATCGGATATATCAGATATCAAGACAATGAAAAATATCAATGAATGTACTCGCCTGTGGTCCTGAGCTGATAGGGTGAACAGACACTCAGAGTGATCACAGACCTAAAATAAGATACTATGAGTTAAACAGGGCTAAATACTGAAAAAGGAAGCTAATACAAGCCATGAATGCAAGTCTAAGTCAAAACTAGGTCAATCTAGGTCAAACTGAGTCATACTAGGTCATACTGGCTCATACTAGGTCACACTAGGTCACTGGGAGTCAATCTAAGTCAAACTAGGTCGAACGGGGTCAAGGGTTGACTTACAGTTGACTTTTGGTCAAAAAGTCAACTCTGGTCAACTCTGGTCAACACTGAGTCAACCCTAGGTCAAACTAATCTAATGTTGACTAACAGTTAATTTTCAGTCAACTGGTCAACACTGGTTTGGTTTCGGTCAAATCGGGTCGCTTAAAGGCTAAGTTTGACTCTCGGTTGACTTTTGTTGACTTTTGGTCAAAAAGGTCAACCGACGTCAAAACTAGTCTATGAGCACCTTATTTGATCATTACCAACCAAGGAAATCGGGTTCCAACTCTATCTTAGACTTCTAACACCAATATCCTATTTCTAGGCAAAACTAGCATTTACCCTTCTAAGGTAAATCCTGATACCTTGCCCAATACCAAGGAAACCCCGCAAATACCCATGGTACTAGCCTAGACTTCTTAGGGTAGCTAGATATCAACCTATTTAAGATTTACCTACCAAAAAATTTGGGTATCCTGAGTATCTAGGCCATGTTAGGATACGGGGTATCGATTTACCCTATTACCTTATTCTATCTCATGAATTTACCCTTTTTCCATACCACACTCATCTACACCACTCATACACAACACTCACATGGTATTCCTCACACTCATAGGCTTCTCCTATGGGTTTCCTACTTGTTTAGACAATAGGCTACCTATTGGTTACTAAACTATGCACTCTAGACTCTCACACACTCACACAAACTCACAACTACACACACACACACATAGGTAATTATGTGGACAGATTTTGGGGGATACATGGACTGTTTTGTAGGGGTTTATGGACTGATTTTTTTAGGGGAAAAAGGACAGCCATTTAGTGGTGTATAGGTGGGCAAATGATGGGGTTTAAGGGGATGTGCAAGTGGGGAAAAAGTGGACTGCTATAGGCCTCAAATAGGGACAGCCATGGGGGTATTTTGGGGGCTGTTTTGACAGGTATAGCTCACTACACCAAATCAAGGCTTTTACGGCCTCTCATTTACGGCGTGCGTTGGATGCAGGCCGTAAATAATACAATATTACGACGCACTGTAAATGCAAGCCGTAAATTCTCCATTTTTGCATTTTATTGTGGCACACATTTTTAGGGTCGCTAAATGTCATTAATTATAACCTGCTTTTGTGCGAGCCGTATTCATTACATGAAACTCACAGCATTCATGACCTGCATTAGCAGGCCGTAAAATGAATACGCTTTCACGGCCTACCAAACTCTCGCCATAAAACATATACCGCCAAATTATTTGCTCCCAAAAAATTTTGCCATCAGTTTTCACATAAAATCGGGAAGAGAGAAAAATTCCCTCCCTATATAAGTCTCGTGAAGTTAAAAGATAACTCTAAAAAATTTAGCCGACCGCGGGGAGAAACATAGCTCCTCCTCCTCCTCCTCCCTCCGAAGCCCCGTACAAGATCCTCTCCAGCTCGCAACCAAGATCTCCTCCTCCCGAAGCCAAAATCGAAATCGAAGTTCTTCAGGTGAGTTTTATCTTTGATTAATTTTACGAAGCTAGGGTTTTGGTGGATTTTTAATTCTATTACATTTTTGGGTGGGTTTGGGTTTTTTACTATGGTCATAAATCTAGGGTTTCGATTGATTCCTCTATGAAATTTCGAGATTTTGGGCTTGTACGCATTCAAAGAGATTTATCTTTGACGATTTTTATGGATCTAGGGTGTCGACTACGTTGACGTCAAGGTCAAGGGGGGGGTCCATAAGGGAATGCCACACAAGTTCCACCATGGCCGCACCGGCAACGTCTGGAACGTCACCAAGCGTGCCATCGGCGTCGAGATCAACAAGCAGGTCCCAAAAATATCCTCCCCCTCTTTCTTTTCTCTCCTAATTTTTCCTAAATTTTTCTTACACATCTTTGATCAGTGATTAGAGTTGATTGTATCATGCTTGATTTGTTATGTTATACTAGTATGTTTAGGTTTTGTTTAATGTTCATATAGTTGTATCATGTAGAGATGTTAGAGTTGTTAAAGTTTGTATTTTTTTACTTATTTCTATAAGTTTATTTTTGCAGAAATTTTAATGACATATAATTCGGTGTTTTGGTAGTTTTTGGCAGTGTAAAATTGGCTGACCTATGTACTTATATCAGAAATTTTGGACACAATCTCATGGAGTGTTTATTTTGGAAGATGACTGCTAACATTGCTTAACTTTGAGTTAAAGCCATTGAATGTAGATCGTTGGAAAACAAGCCCACCAAAAGTAGCTTGGGCTTGGGATATCACTGAATCGATCTACAGCAGAATTAATAGTAACGGTGCGAGCTACAATACAAGAGTTAAAACAAGAAAATGAAAAGAGAGAGGAGATGTGTGCTTTATGTTTTGATTCCTGAGCTTGATATATCTGATACTGTGATACATATATAACAACAACAATAATTATAAAGGCTTATTATAAACTTCTGCAGTTTTGTATTAGGAAATATTTCCTTTTGCATTTCTATTTGTCATTTTATTTGTTTTCTTATGTTTAAGTAATTCACCTAAAATTTGTATTTGGAAATCTTTTTTGTACTTATCTCAAAAATACTAATTATAAGACAGAAGATAAAAACCTACACTTCAATTTGATTTTGCTTTAATGCATTAAAATTTAATCACCGTTGGAACAGTTGGAGGCCTCATAAATGCCATTTGTGGGAATGCCACAGAGCTTATTATAGCAATGTTCGTATTGCATCAATAAAAGATTGATGATGTCAAGTGCTCTTTGGTTGGCTCCATATCTCTCCAACCTTTTGCTTGTTCTTGGCACCTCCTTCTTCTATGATGGACTAGCCAATCTCCACAAGGAGCAGCTATATGATAGAGTGAGTTATCTAAATGAGAAAAAAAATTGTCTTCATTATCCTAATCCTAATATTCTCTCCAACCCATTTGTTTGCTTGGTGTTCTGTAGAAGTAAGCCGATGTTAATTCGGGTCTCTTACTTTTGGGTGTTATACGTTATATGCTTACCTTGATGTTCAAATATGCCATCAAGCCCAGTGAAGGAACATAGATGGTGCATGTTGCTCCAGATATATCAAAAGCATGTAGCCGCATCATGCTTCTTGCCTATGTTGCCTACCTTTTCTTCCAGGTAAAGACACACCGTCAGCTCTTAGAAGCACAAGAGGTGAACTATCAATCTCTTCTTTTTAACTATTTAACTGTAATCTATATCAACATTGAGTATATGAGCTAATTATGTAGTTTTTGACCAACTAGTTTCTTTTATGTAGAATAACTTATTAATTTCTAGATCTATTTGCGTAGGCATACCATGTAACTAAAGACTCATGGTTGATCCCATTCCAAGATATTGTGTTTGTAGTTCTACTCTGCAATTCTTAAACCATTTACTATCTATATGGACATGTTTGTTGATGAATTTGTTTATGTGATGCTTGAAACACTGAGAATCACATCCAATTTTGTGATTATTAATTGGTATCTCATGGGAAAAAAAAATTACATAATCTTGTTTAGAAAGATTGATAAAAGAAGAGAAGAAAGTAATAATTCAAGGAGATGTGCAAGTATGTAAAATCCATGATACAAACTTGTGTTGATGGCACCAATGACCAATCTGCTGCCTAGAGTACTCAGATGCAAACAAATGGCGCCACCTTCTGGCGTATCTTTAAGGTTTCATTTCTCAACATTTCATTATTAATTATTATGGTTTGAAGATCTCATTACACAAACTGCAATGGTAGAATATGGGTAATTGATGCAATTCTTTTCTGACAACCTTTTTTATTAGGCTTGGAAAATTATTTCTTACTATAAGGTTTTTTATGAGTACACTTTTCAAGAGCACCTGATTTCAGTTCTAGAAACTGTGCTTCCCTAAAACCAGACATGTTTTCTCCCTGTTTAAAGCAAAGTGAGTCTCACTAAAAGAAGGCAGGTTTCTCCCTGTTTAACATAGAACTTTGTTTATAAAATGTTGACATACATAATTCAGCTATTTATATACAAGTTTCACTCCTTTGAGGTTAGTCTACAATGCTCGGTCACACATTACTTTTCATAGTACCCACAAGCTTTACTCCTTTGAGGCTATTCTCCTTGATACTCCCAAGTGATGTTGAGGGTAATCGGATTTTAAATTTGTATTTTTCTAACTCTCTTCCACAGAATCCTACTCCTTTTGTGGGTTGAGACCTGGATTCATCCATATTTTGTAATTCACTTAAGATCTGTATCAAGGGTCATGGCTTGAACATGGATGTCTCTGGTACCATATCCATATCCCTTAAACATTGTACCTAAAAGCTTGAGCTACCCAAGTTGCATACTCTGTTACCTTATAAGTACCTTTAACTACAATAAACTCTGAAATACTGGTGAGGGTAAAAGGATATTTGTGACAAGCTATTAGGTTCAATGATTGACATATGGTATCAGGGCTCCACAATAGTCATTAGGTGGCGAGGTTTTGAGTAAATGATTGACTAACATGTAAAATCTAGAATTTTCTGTAGTTACCAACAGGATTTCTCAAACTGAGTCGTGAACTGGACCTGATTGGCGCAGTAAGAGGAAAAAGGTTTTTCCTTTGAAGAATTCACAAAACGTTGGATCCTGTTCACATGGCAACCTGCATCCATTTGTCATAACAAGCTTTAATTTTCATTTCCCCAAATTTTCTCAATTTTTTAGGATTAACTGATTATTTAAGTTCAGCCTCATCATTTCATCTTAAGATTTTTGTTTCTACTGTCCTTCAAATCACCATGTGAAACAAAAATGGTCAAGGATACCAACCCATTTACTTCCGTACTGGCCCTTTTGCTTTATTCAGCAGTCCCTGTGTTGTGTGTTGCGTCATAACTCGTAATATCTTTATGAATATGAAAACTAACTGGGTTCCATCCTTGTATAAATAATCATGTTAATTTACTTAAAAGATTACGCCATACAAATTCTGTTCTGGTAGTTGGTTCCTGCTAAGCTAGGTTCATTTTTTGCAGTACATGAGAGATTGTATCCTGGCAAACTTCAGGAGAAGCCTAGTTTCATTTGTGAGAACTGATGATGGCCTTCAGCGCCCCTCACTTATGGAATCGCTACTACAAAGACACATCAGCGTCATCCACCTAGCAGAGCAGCATATCAGTATGGAGTTAGCTCAGAAATAATTGAATTATACTAGAAGTTACTTTAATTTATTCTGCCATTCAACTATAAGGATATTGTTGCCATTTGCTCTAGGTTACAAAAGCTGATATTGAAGAGTTTGAAGCTAACTATAGAGGATCAGATTCCGAAAAAAAGGATTTGAAGAACCTATATACAAAATTTAAAGGCAATATGGACAGGTATATACCCTGGCCCATAGAGTTGTACTATCATTGGGTAACTTGGCAGCATGAGTACTCTAGTTTGCTAATTAGTCTGAGTTGAGCAGCTCCTCTTACAAATAATATGTTTTGCAGACTTTTCTGTTCAATGCTTTGTTCTGAGCCAAAACTTGATTCTTATACAAGCTATGTTCTTAGTAGTGACTCGTTCCTTGCTGAATGAACAAGCACTTCCCGAAAGTTGTCGGTCCCTTGTATTTGTTAAAAGGTAATTTATGGCTTTATATCAGGAGTCAACAGTTGTATTTTCAATAGGTAAATTTATTAGCTTCATGTGAACTGGAGCAGACCAAAATGAAATATAATCATTGCAACACACAGCGACTCTGTCTGATGTCATCCGACTACAACTTGCAACTGACATATAATCATTGATGCACAAAATAATTTCAAGTATATTGCATTTCAAGAATACTAGAGTTGCTCAGTTTTTAATCGTGAATGAAAAATGGTTGGATTAGATGGATTGCCTCTCTTGATTTTTTTTTAAGAGCCTAAACAGAAAAATTCAAGGGCCTAAGTAGAAAAATAAGTCTACGTGTCATAACCATATTAAAATAATTTATTTTGAGTTCCTATTTGAGTTTCTCAAGTCGAACTGATTCGGAAAGATGGCTAGCGATTTATGATCATAAACATTAGTGCAGCTCATTAGGCAGCTGGCGTGCTGTAATCCGACATGAGAATCCAAAGAAACTGAAACAGTTCATGGTTATGACACGTGAGACTTATTCTTCTGTTAAGTTAAATTAGCGTACGACCAATGCATATAGAGCAGTTATTTCAATTCAATACATGTCCATCCCATTGTACTAACATATTGTTTGGGCAATTCACTTGATTGCAGACTGCAAGATTTAAATACAGACTGAGGAAAGTAGAAGAAGTGTCGCAGAGACTAGGTTTGGTCTTAATGAGCTGCTGCTGTTGTAAATCTACCTAAACTTTCAATACAGTTTACAATGCTGATACAACCAACTTACCCTTCTTTTTGCGCTACTTCTAAGTCTCTCTTTTGTATTGCTCTTTTCAGTGTACTTTGTATATTTAGTCGGGGATTTGATGACATATGTATGAATTTATTTTTTGCGATGACATATATATGAATTATCGATGATGATCAACCGCTTCACTATTGAGAGGTATTTTTTTCTACTTTTTAATTATGTTCTATTTGCTTAGAATCTTAATTTCATGTTATAATGTGAGAATGGAATAAGATTTTCTGGATGGATGATATTTTGGGAATATGGGACCATTGCTAAGAGCAGACAGGAAGGCCACTTCACAAGAACAAATCCATCCAACCAACATCTCTCTCTGGAGTTTAGAACCCATGGAGTTATCGGGAAACTCCAAACCATCACATGCACTGATATGATTCCTCCGTCAGTACTTCCTAAATTTCATGAGCACCATAGCCATCGGCATAGTCCCAGAACATTGTATTTTTTCCCCAGAAATTTGCATAGACAGCATCATATTTTTTTGATATTGCTCTTAGAGAATATTTTACACAAATTGTATTTTGAGATCCAAATCGTCCATCAGAATGTCATAATATCTATTAGATTGTGTTTTAGGGCCTTGTTGGTGAGGCTGCTGAAATTCTGTGTTTTTTAGGGCCTTGTTGGTGAGGCTGTTGAAAATCTGCAAGAGTTCTTCAGAACAATGTATAAAAAGGTACTGATCTTTTGTATGAGTTAGCTCAGAAATAATTGAATTATACTAGAAGTTACTTTAATTTATTCTGCCATTCAACTATAAGGATATTGTTGCCATTTGCTCTAGGTTACAAAAGCTGATATTGAAAAGTTTGAAGCTAACTATAGAGGATCAGATTTCGAAAAAAAGGATTTGAAGAACCTATATACAAAATTTAAAGGCAATATGGACAGGTATATACCCTGGCCCATAGAGTTGTACTATCTTTGGGTAACTTGGCAGCATGAGTACTCTAGTTTGCTAATTAGTCTGAGTTGAGCAGCTCCTCTTACAAATAATTTGTTTTGCAGACTTTTCTGTTCAATGCTTTGTTCTGAGCCAAAACTTGATTCTTATACAAGCTATGTTCTTAGTATGGTTGAGAGAGTAAGATTGTGCTAGAACAAACAAAATTAAATTGAAAGGTTAGAGGCATTTCACAATTAATAAAATAAACTGCCTACTTTGTTCTGTCGGATATATTCACGGGGATCCATAAGTGCTGCTCTGCCCTTCTAGACTTCTAGTGGAGAGTGCTTTTAGCAGGATTTGACTAATGACGAGAACATGGTAACATTTGGTCAAAGAATAATGAATATTAGTAAGCACATTTTGAAAGGCAACTCTATTGAGTATCATTCATATCAACAGGTTATTGAATGAAGGGGTATGTGCAGAGCCCCTGGAATCGAAATGTTCTTTTGGTTGTTTGTTAGCTTGAAATTTTCTTCCTTGAATAAGAAAGAAATGGAACAGAGAACCAAATATGACACATATAACCTGTATATTTATGATCCAAAGTTCTCTTCTCTTATTAAAATGCATATCTTTGTTCTATTAGCTCCTTCAACTAGCATCCTAACTTAATTATAACCTGTATATTTATTAGTCTCCATTGCACATGTAACCTATTTGTTACTGTATACAAAAACTGGAATATGCCAGTCTTGCTCTAGGGGACAATGTGCTTGAGTGACTGAAGTTTTATTTTCTTCAAAGTTCTGTTTGTTACTACAAAAATGTTGCATTAGCAACTTAAGAATTTCTGGCCATCTTATCCTGTAACTTATGTTGGAATAAGTTGGATTTGTAGAATAGACCTCAATTGAGTAATTTTGGCTTATTAAACTTGCATTTCCCTTCCTATTTTCATATTTGCTTATGAAACTTGCATCTTAATGATTATTGTTATCTTGAAACTTACTGCACATGTACAAGATGAAAATTGTAATCAAGTCAGCATATTCTTTATTGGATATTATAACGTCTCCTAATCTTTATTGTGTTAATGTTGTTTTTATTTTTATTCAGGTAAAACTTAAAGAAAGTGGGGAGACATGCTTATAGAAAATGAGTTACTCTGAGCTTAAAGACTTGAAAATCTTTGAAGGTCTTGAAGTGTCCAGCTACACTGAAAAAATGACTTTTGGTTTTGTAACAAGACAAAGAGACTTGATTATGTAGTAAGACATTAATTTTTGATGTGAGCTTAAAGACTTTTGCTTTGAGTCTTGTAGTAAGAAAATGACTTTGCTATTGGAAATCTAGTTTAAATACTTTTGCTTTGTGTTAAGATTTTATCATGTTGTGTCATGTTATTAATGTTTGTGGATTTAGTCCTACTTATTGGAAGTAAATACTCTCAATTGATGGACAATTAGTTCGATTTCTGTTAGAATACTATGAGAACCATATTAAAGTCATATTTGATTTTGGTTGATTAATTTATATTTGTAGCTATTCAAATGTGGATATTATATAGAAAAAAACCATAATCATGGCACGCCATGCGAGCCAAAAAAAATGGAACTCATCAACCCTTTAACAGCCCTCACTTTGAGTCACAAACACATAGCATTTACAGCCTACATTTTTGGGCCATTAATGTGAGAGTGTATGTTTTCGTTTTAAGTATTCACGGCTTGCTCTGTGTGCCATAAATTGAAGAAATTGAATACTTTAACGGCCATCACTTCGAGTCGTAAATGATTAGTATTTACGGCCTGCAGTATAGGCCGTAATTAAGATCCAAAGTTTCCCAGCAGCTTCATTTACGGCGTGCATTTACCAAAGTTACGGCCTATTTTTGCACGCCGTAAATACTCGTACTCTTTTACGGCTGGAGCTTTTACGGCACGACCCTGTGAGCCATAAAATTAGTTTTATGGCGCACATTACGAGCCGTAAAAGACCACATTTGGTGTAGTGGCTGCTGAATTTGGACAGCCAATATGTGGTTTTTCTCCTCCCTAACACTCCACTCTACTCACCATATTCATCTCTCTCTACCACCCTCTATATAGCACTCTATATCACATACCCTTCTCCAACAACTTAACCAACACAACACCTATACCAACACACACACACACCAAGACACCCTCTTGGCCGAACCTATCAAGACCCTCTCCCCAAGCACAACAACACACCACAACCACAATATATACACCAATATATATATATATATAAGCCATATATTTCTATATATATATATATATATATATGTGTATATATATAAGCCATATATACACATATATATATATATATAGAAATATATATATATAACCACATATATATATTCATATGAAAAAATATGAATATGATACATTATGAAACATGGAAGAACACATTCTAAAACATGTAAAAATCTGGAATAAATGCAAGAACAACTCAAAAATCAATACACAACAATATCCATAAGTCCAAATAGAGGGTTTTCCTATTAGGACACCATCCTACATATTGGATACCTCTAGAAATGCCCAAAGGACACAAAATGGTCTCAAATGGAGACACAACCATGGGAAATATTCCTATGGGTTCCTAACCATTCTAAATGAAAAGAAAAACTAATTTGGAGAAGGGATTACCTAGTTTTGTAGAAGGAACAATGGTGAGCTTTCAAAAGTGGAAGGAACCTTTGGAGAAGAAGAAGAAGAAGTGGATGAGAATAAAAGGAAATGATTTTCTCTCTCCTACCCACCCCTACACAATGTGGCCAGCCAAGTATAGTCCAAAACCGCCTTTTTACTAATTACAAGTTTGCCCTCCAATTGTTTTATTAGCTCCTTACAAGGTTGCTTAGGGTTTGGGGATAAAAATGTAAATTTAGTGTTCTAATTAGGTCTAACCTAATCCATGGAGTCATGACAAAACCCTCTAACTTCTGATGGTAATATTGTGGGCCATGGCTAGCTAGTGTGTGGGCCCGCTAAGGTCAAAACTATCACGGGTCCCCGAAACAAGTCAAAACAAGTCGGAATGAGTTAAAATTCGAACCCGATTCAAATAACCCCAAAATAATACAAATAATAAATAAATAATTCCAAAATAATTTTTAAAGTGGAAAATTACAAAAATACCCCTATTTCTGGAAACTGGGGGTGACACCGACACTTATCTCGCTGAAGTCAAAGCCCCCGCTGAAGATCCAGTCTTCTGTCCTCACTGCCACAGCACTATGGAAGTGGTGCCCAACATCACCTTTTCACAGGAGAACATGCTACTAAAAAACAATCGTCATTATAGACCTCTGTACTATACAGGGTATATTGGGACAATTAAGGTAGATCGGATGCATATCGATCCAGGTTCCTCCCTCAGCATCATTCCTAGAAGTTTACTCCAAATTCTAGGGATCCCTCTGCATAAGCTATCTGCAACCAATACAACTATCATGGCTTTCAATGCTGGGAGAAGCCATCCGCTAGGCAAGATCCGTCTCAAGTGCCAGATTAGCGATCTCCGAACAGAGGTTTCTTGCTATGTAATCGACGCCAATGTATCCTATAACGTCTTGTTGGGACGTCCGTGGATACACGAAAACATGATCGTTCCTTCTATACTTTACTGGTGCTTCAAGTATGTCAACGGTGATGGCATCATGAAGACGGAGTTTGCCGATGTCGATCCTTTTAAGGGCATTGAAGCCTACTACGGAGATTCGATACTTTATCAATCTCAGCATCCCAAGGATGACGGGAATGAAGCTGACGATGAAGCTGAAGTGAGTTCATCCGCCAGTGATGGTCCCCTGATTATCCGAGTCAAAGGACTTACTACTCCAAAAAGTACTCCAAAGCCTCTCACAATCTGGGTTTAAAAGAAGAATCCTGATAAGGTCAAACCCTTGACCATCACTCTCCGCAAAACACTTCGGGTAGAACCTGCTGAAGTCCGTCCTCCTAATCCTGAAGAGTTACCCTATGTGGCAAACTTGGCCAAGTCTGTGGCTCTTGTTCCAGACAATGATCCCTTCAATGAGTATATCAATACTCAAAATAATGTACCTTCAGTGGATGATGTTATCCCTGAAGAAGAACTTGCATATTTTCTAAGTAAAGGTTTATCTTTGAATTACTCCGATGTCTACCAATCTGTAAACCAGTACATAGATACGATATACGTCCTAGAGCACGGCATAGGACCACATCTCTACATGTCGGTCACGATGCCTCGTCTATGGGAAAAAGTCTGGCTAGATGATATCCACTACTTCATTGTTCCAGCTAGAAAGAAGGGTGAAGAATTGATCATCTTCGGTCAAATAATTGGCGAAAGAAAGTTCGTTCTGGACTCTACTTCTCCCAATCACAGCGCTGAAGCTGACTACGACTCTGGAAAAATGTAACTTTACCGATATAGTTGGCAAGCCAAGAATATCATCCAGAACATGGGATATGATATAAAAAGCGACCAGGGTCTAAACTACGGTCAAGGACAATGATTGCCAATACGTCACTTTGCTCCCTCCGGCAAACCCGAGAACTATTATCAACAAAATGGTATTGGTTTGGGTTACGTTACTCCTCCAACAACTCCTGAAAGATTAGACGTCGAAGCAGATCGTTGTTCTTATTCTTCTGATTCCTGCCTCTAGGATTCAGACTCCAGTATTGGAGACATGTTCAAAGCAACTTTGTCCGTCAACATGGTGTCAGTTGACCAAATTGTAGATGATGTCCAATCGATCGAGCTTGAACAATGGGCTCAAAAGATGGATACTAGGTAGGAGTTACGCTTCGAACAACGTGAACCACCTACTGAAGACGAAGTCGTCCAAGTTAATTTAGGAGATGAATCATCTCTTAAACCAATCTTCATCAGCAAAAGTCTGTCTAGCGAAGAACGACAATCTCGTATACAGCTTATAAGAGAATACATTAACGTCTTTGCATGGAGCTATGAAGACATGCCAGGTTTGGACCTTAAAGTTGCTATGCACCGCCTAAATATCTCGTCCAAGGCTAAGCCAGTGAAGCAGCAGCAACGACGATTCCGACCAGATATCATGGAGGCCATCGAGAATGAAGTCAAAAAGCTTATTTCAAGCGGGTTCATTCACGAAGAATAATACCCTGACTGGGTCGCTAACATTGTGCCAGTTATAGAAAAGAATGGTAAAGTTTGAGTCTGTATCGATTATCGCGATTTGAACTATGCATGCCCGAAAGATGAGTTCCTTCTACCGATCACCGACGTAATGATCGACAATACTTGCAGCTTCGAGCAGATGTCCTTCATAGATGGGTTCTCAGGCTACAACCAGATCAAGATATTCCCTGACGATGAGAAATACACATCTTTTCAAACATCGTTGGGGGTATACTGTTATACGGTGATGCCCTTCGGATTAAAAAATGCAGGGGCGACATACTAGCGAGCTATGAACACAATTTTTTGTGATCATTTATGCAAAACAGTAGAATGTTACGTAGACGATATCGCAGTTAAAAGTTGTCTCAAGGACAACCACCTCCAAGATTTGAGAACAGTGTTCGAACTAATGCGTGCACACCAACTCAAGATGAATCCAACCAAGTCTTTTCTGGGAGTCTCCAGCGACAAGTTTTTTGGTTTTGTTATCACTTCATAGGGTATACATCTTGACTCAGAGAAAGTGAAAGCTATTCTCGATATGCATCCCCCAAGAAATCTCAAAGAACTACGCGGACTTCAAGGAAGGCTAGCCTACATCAGACGATTCATTTCAAACCTTTCAGGAAGGTGCCAACCGTTTACTCAGCTCATGAAGAAAGGAGTATCTTTCGTCTGGACTGAACAATGTCAACGTGTATTTGACGACATCAAGAAGTATCTCACAAGCCCCTCAGTATTAGTGGCTCCAATAATGGGGAAGCCTTTCTTACTATATGTTCGCGCTATGGACCATTCCCTTGGTACCCTATTAGCTCAGAAGAATGAAGGCGGTCATGAACAGGCAATCTACTACCTCAGCCGCACGATGGTGGGTGCCGAGCACAGATACACACCTATGGAAAAGGAATATCTCTTACTGGTATTTGCTATCTAGAAGACACGTCACTATGTGTCTGGGTAGACTATCCACATTATATCTAAAGTCAATCCTCTCAGAATACTCATGACTAAACCGGGTTCTCTTAATTTTCATTTAGCTACATGGACAATGCTGTTGACTCCATACGATATGTTGTTCGTCCCTCAGAAGGCAGTAAAAGGCCAAGCGTTAGCTGATTTCCTAGCAGCTCATCCGGTGCCAGAATCTGTCAAACTCTACGATGAAATCCCCGATAAAGTAGTGGAGTCTAACACAGCATCCGAGGAAAGCCCCATTTGGCGAATGTTCTTTGACGGTGCATCAAAAACATGATCTAAAGAAAATATCATGGCCGGAGTAGGCATCGTGCTTGTGTCACCCGACCATCTGGTTATACACCGTGCATATTCTCTCGTGGAACCCTATACTAATAACGTGGCCGAATATAATGCCCTACTAGTCGGCCTTCAACTGGCAAAACAACTGGGAGTTGACTATCTAGTAGCTTACGATGATTCTAAGCTAATAGTTAGTTAGGTCCGAGGGGATTATGAAGTTCGTCACGAAGACCTCATCCCATATCACAAAGCGATAATTGAATTGGCTTCTACTTTCGCTGGATCCTTCATCGAGCACGTGCCTCGATTACATAATATGGAAGCAGATGCTTTAGCCGGTCTTGCTGCTTCCTTGACCGTCCCTACCAATACTCAGAATTTGATCACAGTGTCTGGTCGAGAGCTATTCTGTGTAAAAAATGCCTTGCATATTCATCACAGTTATACAACAGAAATAAACGTTAATGTTAAAGACTAGAGATTTTCTTTCATAGACTATGCCGTCTACGGAATCCTCCCTGAGGACCCAAAGAAAGCAGTGTCTGTCCAAAGGCGATCCCTCAGATTTTACTATGATACAGCTACCAAAATGCTGTACCGACGCTCTTACGATGGGCTACTGTTACGTTGTTTATCAGACACAGAAGCCAAACATGCACTTCGTGCGGCTTACGACGGATTTTGTGGCGCACATCAACCAGGCCCCAAATTACAAGATCGCCTCAGACGAATGGGTTATTATTGGCCCACGATGATAGCAGATGTTGTTGAATATGAAAAAAAGTGTAGGGCTTGTCAGTTCCACCGACTTCATTCATCAACCCTCGAGGTTTTTACACCCGACGGCAGCTTCTTGGCCTTTTGAAGCCTGGGGTATGGATGTCATAAGCCCAATCAGCCCGCCATCCTCCAGAGGACATCGGTTCATCCTAGCTATAACCGATTACTTCTCTAAATAGACAAAAGCTATACCGCTCATCGAAGTGAAGACGTCGAACGTGATCAATTTCATCAAATATTATGTTATCTATCGCTTCGACCTACCTCGCAGGATCATCCATAATAACGGTCCACAATTCGCGAGCCATACATTATATCGGTTCTGCGATAAGAATCGAATCCAGAATATAGCCTCTACTGCCTACAATCCAGCGGCTAATGGGTTAGCAGAAGCCTTCAATAAGACCATCATTAAACTTCTCAAGAAGTTCATGTCTTCAAACAAGTGCGATTGGAATGAGAAGCTCGGCGAATGTCTCTTGGCCTATCGTACAACGGTCCGGACTCCAACAGACAGTACACCATTCTCTCTAGTTTATGGAAGGGAAGCAGTTCTTCCCCTAGAAATCCAGATTTTCTCTCTTCGAGTAGCCTTAGCCAGTGAGTTGACTGCTGAAGAAAGTTACCGTCTGCAACTATAAGAACTCGAAGCGCTAGACGAAAAATGCTTATTAGCTCAGCAACGTATTGAGCTATACCAAGCATACCTTTACAGAGCCTTTAATAAAAAGGTGAAGGAAAGAATCTTCCAAATTGGTGATCTGGTCTTAGCAGTGAGAAGACCAATGGTCATGACGCACAAGACTAAAGGAAAATTTCAGCCTAAATGGGAATGTCCTTTTGTTATAGAATCAGTATATTCTAACGGTATGTATCGACTAACCAAACCTGCTGGTGACTTTCTCATGATGCCGATCAACGACAAGTTCCTGAAGAAATATTATGTGTAACCTTCATGAACAGTGTTCACATATACCCTATTTTAGTCATATAAATGTACAGTGCAATATTTATGTGATTCAAAAAAAATTATTTAACTATTATCTGTATTTTAAGAGTCTTGAATACGTCATGGATAATAGGTCTTCTAAAAAGATTCTCCAGTGGAATTATTTTCGTTTTGGACTCTGCCCAAACTCGGTCTGACGTAAACAAGTCACGTCCATATAACCTCTGAACTATTTTCTGATAATTATTTCCTCAGTGGGATGATTAAGAAACGTTTTTCCACGTCCATAAAACCTCTGAACGAAGCAATCATCAAGGATAATCTCGTCCATATTACCTCTGAATTATCCACTCCTTCCTAATGTTATATATCCTTCCACGTCTATATTACCTCTGGTCAGATATAGAACATCCTCTGCTATTACGTCCATATTACCTCTATTAGCAGCTTCTTTCAACTTATTATCTATATTCAATAACCTTGAATATAAAATGGATAATAAGTCCACATCAAATTCTCCAGCGGAACACCTATCAGAAATATCCTTACTACGTCCACATTACCTCTAGTTCTGATATTTCATAAACTTCATTCATGAATTTTGAAAGCCAAAAAGATTCTTTACTAAAGACGTCTATCAAAAGACAGAAAGGAAAAAATACAGGAGTCTTGACGGCTAATCGAGCCTATTAGAAGAAAAAATCTAATGGATACATAATCGATTGATACTATCCCTTAGAGCCGCAATTTTGACTTCGGACTTCGTGGTAGCACGGCGGCACGCCTTTTCTTGACGAGCAGCCTCATCCTGGAAGGGGATCAGATTCACGTTCTCTCCTTCCAACTTTACCAGCTGTTCTTTTAAGTGGTCTAAAGTTATGGCAGTCACGGCAGCCGGAACCGAATAATCCTCCTGTTCAGAAGTCGCTGTCCTCAAGCTGGCCTCCGGTTGGGCAATCTCATTTTGGATCTGTGCAATGTGATTATATTTCTCAGTAATTTGTGCAGCCAGCTTATTCTTCGAAACAGCACGTGCCTCACTCACAGCGTTGAACAGCTCATATTGATCAGCCAATTCACTGATCTCTTGAGCGAGGGCATTCTTCCTTGCTTGGAAAGTAGCCCCCTCTTCTGTGAAAGCCGCGACTAAGGCCTCGTCTTTTGCACGGAACAGCGACGTCGAACTCCGTTGTTTGGCATCCCAGAATCTGGCCACTTGACTCTCCAGATCATTCAGAACCCTCCTTAGAGCATTAGCCCGCTCTTCATAGCCGACGATGCTCTCAAGGACTGCCACCTGGCATTCAGCAACAGCCTTCACAGGGCCAAAGGCGATGTTCCGATTCAAGACCCCAGGAAGCTTTACTTTCAAGATATAATAGAAAGCTTTGACAACTTCATGGGCCATCTCATTGTCTTCGGTGGAGGTCGTGGGGGAGGAAGCTTGATGAGGTTCTTTCGCTCCAGGAAGAGATGCCTGACAAGAAGTCAAACTTGACAAGAAAATAATATATGTATCAGTAACAAAAAAGGAGGAGTACGAAAGAGTTGTAATTTTGTACCTTCGACATGCTCAGCGCCAACTTGGGCTAAGTCATCGGTCTTGGCTTCAGGGAAACCGAGAGCAGGCCCAGGTTGTTCAAGAAGAATAATATCGAGGCCTCGAGTAGCATCAGGCTGTATATCTTCTACGGCCCCAGACGAACCGGGAGCAGATTTAGCAACAACCACCTCAGGAGGTTGTTCAACCTCTTGTTCTGCAGCCGATGTCGGCTTACTGACAGAATCCTCCACACCAGCAACCCAGAGGAGCCAGGGACAACCTCTTTTGATCCCACGATATCTTGGGCTATCTCTATGCGTGGTTCCTTCTCCTTGTCTACAAGGGAATACACAATGGCGGTCAGCCTCACGAGGAGCACGCAAAATCGAAGTCGAAAAATCTCATCCAAAGAGAGGTGCAAAGATAACGTACCCGCGGGAGGGTGAGCCGATTGGAGTTGATTCTCGTCCAACTCTTTCATTATGGCCACAATTTCAGACATCGCCCCCAAGGAGATATCGAAAGAAGGACTGGCTCTCTGGTCGCCACCATAATTCGGGCATTCGCCCTGATCATCCTTTGATTCAGCCTCCTTGACTGGGGAAGGCTGAATATCATCTGCCGATCGAGGACAAGGAGGGGACACTGTTGTCACATCCACTTCCTCAGACGGGGAGGCACCTGCCCCAGCTGCAACTTTAGGGTCTTATGCAAAGGACAAACGCAAGGTGAGAAAGCTTCTAATGGCTTGACCAAAACAGCTATGGAGTCTAAGAAAGGATCTACCTCCTGAATGGTAACGGCCCGCGACGCTGTTCCACTTCTTTCAGTTTGCCGAGAAGACCTTCTCAAGGGAGGTAAACCAGTACCCATTTCCCTGGCTCTCCTTAGGGTAATAGTCTTCTTCTTCCTCTTAAAAGTTGGCTCCTGGGCCATTTCAGTTGAAGCTTTCCTCTTCTGAGGAGGATTAGGAAGAGTAAAATCATCCTTTGGAGGCACTGCCGGCTCCCTAAGTATAGCCCTCGGTCGTGGTGCTGCGGCTGGCTTCACGGCTGGAGCAGCGCTCTCCTTCTTATGTCCCTCCGGCGCCTTTCGGGCTCGTTTCACAGAAGGGGGGCCGAGCCAAGTCCCCAATATCAAGCTCTGTTCACGATCATACCGGGGATGAAAGGTATTAATCTGAACATAAAACTTAGCGACAGCATAGCATAGGTGGGTCTCGGGCTTATCTGTGGGCAGAGTAAAGATTGCCCCCGTGCATCCGACGTTGTAATATATCCAAGTACGTGCCCCATCAATTATGCTGCCTATTAACTCCATATGCGGGCTAGCATTTCCCAAAAGGAGCTGGTTATAGCCAAACTGACGTACGAAACGACTCGGCAGGTATGGCTCCAGATAGGCATGGTTCCTGTTTCTGAGCACCAGATGCGGCGTCCTAATAGACTGAAGCCAGTAAAACGCCCCAGCAGTCAAGCTAGTGGTATGAACTCTCTCATCCACTAAGGTATCTCCTGCACTGCCACTGTTGGACGGAGGGGATACCCTGAAGAACTCGTAGTTCTGTAAGAAGCTTAAAGCCCTTCTGCAAGCGGGTACACCAGTGACGGCCCAGTCCACGTCACGAAATCTGCAAAAAAAGACGTCTTCCGCCAAAGAGTCTATCGCCGGCCCAGCATTCATCAGGGTAGGACAGTGCAGTAGCCGCCACCCCATCAATAAATGATACGGAAGTTCGGTCCGGACGAAGTTGGTTTAGCCGTCAGGAGTCACTGCATTTCTAACAAAATCTCGTAGACCACGTTTAGTGGCACAAACCATCGCGGGAAGCAAGGCAAGCCGGTATCCGAATACCAGCTTCACAGCCGGAAGTATTATGCTCCGGCTCATCCTCTCAATAGTCCCTGAAACCCCAGGGACTATACAGTTACGAAGCCAGATCATCAAGAAAGCTGCCAGTACGGCTTTCTCTGACAATGGATATTCAGCTTGGCGGAAGTAGTGGCCAATCGGGAACTCCCCCTCAGGATTATCATTGTCCTCAGTATCCGCTGTATCATAATCTGCCATCCGGACTTCTATCTCGGACTTGGTCTTAGGTTTTAAAATTGAAAAGGAGGCCAGATCCTCTCCTTCTCCTTGAACGAAGATGTAGCCCGTCCAAGCTCTTGTGTGGGGATTGGCACCCTCGGTCCTTCCTTTCTTGTTGATCCTATGGCAGATGAGGAGGTGGCAGAATAACTTCTTGTATACATCCATCATCTCGGATTTCTTATTCTCCAGGTCTCAGAGCTCCTCATCACAAGGCACGTACTCTTCATACGGCTCTGTGCCCCAAGAAAGCTTCGACACTTCATGTATCTCGTGGAGAGCCAATCCCATCTCCCCACTCGGAGTAAAGAAAGTACAAGTGTGAAGGTTGTATAACTCTGCCAAGGAGACAAACATTGGCCAGTTGACCTTTAAGCCATATTGGGTGGCCCTAATAGCATAAAAAAGCCAGCAATCTTCAAGGTGGCTTCATACATAGAAAGCACCAGTCAATGAGGTTACTCCAGAATAAAACTAGATACCTCCATCCTTCCATCTGCATCTTCCCTACGAAATACGACACAACCCCCGACATCATCAGATTGCAAAGCGTGTCGGCAGCATAAGGGTGGAGGTCAGTCGGGATGTCGTTTATTACGGCACCAGGTTACAATCCCCTCGTGGAGTAAGATGTAGAGCCCCTGACACACTTAAAAGTGTCCTTCTTTCGATCTCCCAAGTCAAACTGTATTCTTCCAGAGACGACCCCTGGGAGCTCAGGGGTTAGCTCCCATTTCATCTGTCACTGTGCGGCTAAGACAGTGAACGCAGACAAAGGATACTGACACTCCATCAATGGTAGTCATATCCTCTGATTGTTCAGCCTGACCACCAGTGGGCTTCTCAAGCGTATTGTCTTCCCATCTTCGAACCCCACACTGTCACCGAACAGGAAGTACGGCTTCTTGAAATGACGTGCCTCTCCGAGCAAGATCTTCTCGTCGTTAATCATCTGCTTCAGGAAGGTCTTATCCTGTTCAAGAATGGCGATCGACCGATCCGTAGGCTGGTTATGACTGATCTTGGTCAGAACCTTTATAACCATGTTGGTTATGAGGCTTGTGCCGAGGACTTGGAAAGCAGAGCCGAAAGGGATTCTACCAAGTTTTGGGACAAACATGTCAACTGCAAGGACAGAAGAGAAAGTCGGACTCAGGATCTGCAAAAAAAAACTAAGTACTGGAGGAATCCTATGCTCCCAAAGGGCTATGCGCCCAAAGGGTCATGCGCCAAAATAGCATATGGGCACATAAACATACAAACAGTATATGGGCACATAACATGCAGCAGCATGTAAGCGCATAACATGTAGCAGCATGTAGGCGCATAACACACCACAGTTTGGGCACATACTTCTGTGGGCGTATATGAATGCTCACAGAAATATATTGCCTTGGGCACATGCATCCAGGCAGAGAAAAAGTTTGAGCGTCGCAAATTAATGCTCAAGACTTTATTTTGAGGCGTAGCCTCACCCAGGATCGGGTCTTGGACTAGCAAGGACGCTGTCGCAGGAGAAGAGCTACTCGGTGCAGCCCCCTTGCCCTTCGCAGATCTCTTGGCGGCCTTGGGAGACATGGTTTGTGCAGAGAAGAGATAAAAAGTCTTTTGAAAGTTTTGAAGGAAAAGAGAGTAATGAATCTTCCCTCTCTTAAAGGCCTATTTATAGGCATGGGCCAAACATTATGCGTCCACTACTCCTATACGCCTATGCGCCTACTACATACTATGCACCCACTACGGCTTATGCGCTCACATGAAGACCCAGTCTCTTGCATATTAAGCGACTTCCACTTGCTGACGTGGATAACGCATGAAGGATAGACCTCTTCAAATTCCACTCTGATGAATCTGTCAGTTCAGATTTTCGAGGAAGATCTCAACAGCCATCTCTCTGACAATCTTGCCAGACTCTATGCGCCCAAAGGGAGAGCTATGCTATGCGCCCATTGCATCACGAGAAGACGGTCCATGCTTCTTTCAAAGTATTTCAAACGCGTTCAAGTATCAAAAACTTTGAAGGGGGTCTTGTAGAAGCATTAAAATTTTAGCAATCTTGACAACTATGCGCCCAAGCCAGGGAGTAATATGCGCCCAAGCCAGAGAGTAATATATGCCCAAGCCAGGGAGACATATGCGTCTAAGCCAGGACAGCCAACATGCGCCCAAGTCACCAGAGCAAGCTATGCGTCCATGTTGATGGCATATATCCCCTATGCATCTACTCTGGACTCCTCCAGAAGGGGAGCATAGCCCTTTTTCAGGCTATGCGCCCAAGTCCAGACAGCCCTCGACTCGGTCAACACCCACGATCAATCGTGCACTGAAGCATACGACCACGTCAGTCTCCACGAGCAGTCGTGTACCGAAGCATGCGGCCACGTCAACCCCACGATCAACCCATGATCAGCAATCTGCATGCACCTACACTCTATGTGCCCAAAGCAGGACTATGCGCCCACATGAAAATTAATGTATTTTCTTATTTGGGTGCATAACATCATTCCAGCACGAAAATGACTATAAAAAGGGGGTCTCATACCTCTTCAAAAGACAGAACGGAGAGCATTTCAAGAGCCAAATTGTTGTTCTTCTTGCCAGTGAGCCGAGAGTTAGCAATTTTCTTAGGTTTTCTCCCACTTTTATAATCGGAGTGTCAACGGAGGAAAGTAGCAACTGCCGGTCGATCTCCATCGTCCCATTCCCTAGAATTCTTTTTGTACTCAGGGATCCTCAGTGTAGGATCTCTCAGGCGTACTCGATTTGTGATGTCTTCTGCCAATAAGAAAAGATAATATTTTTTCTTCTTTTTTGTGTGTGTCCACAAGAGGTAGTCAACAACTTCTTCATCCATGGCAGGTTGTTGTGGGAGATAAATCATATATTTTTTACTTTGGTTCCTAAGATGGAAGGCACCAATGAGTTGGAAGATTTTAGGTCGATTGTATGTTGCAACTACATATATAAAATTATCACTAGCATCATGTGTTAGCATATGGAGAAGCTAATGAAGGAGTTGGTGTCAAAAAATTAGACCGCTTTCTTTAAAGGACGGTCCATTGCGAAAAATAGTATGCTGGTGCATGAGATGGTCCGAACCTTCAACAAAGTTGGTGGCCTAAAATCCTGTGTCAAATTAGATCTACGGAAGTCCTACGATATGGTGAACAGGGATTTTGTATGTGCACTTATGCTTGCCATGGGTTTTTTTGAAGTATGGGTGGAATGGATCCGAGAATGCACCACAACTGCTACATTTTCTGTGCTGATTAAAGGCCAACCATATAGTTTTATACACAGCAATCGAGGGTTACAGTAGGGGGATCCGCTATCTCCATACCTGTTCACGTCGTTGATAGAGTATTTCTCATGTTTGCTGGAGGAGGCGATACACTGGAAGAAAATTCACCCTTTATACAAAAATGTTCATCCGATAGTCTCACATAGAATATATGTGGATGACCTTCTGGTGTTGTCGGAGCCGTCTAGATTAGGTTTGAGAGAGGTAGCAACGATAATGGAGAGATTTGGCCGATTAGCAGGACTCCATCTCAATAAAGAGAAGAGTCGCATGCACTTTAGTGCTTATTGCCAAGAAAAAGAAGAAAGAGCTGCATTGTTAGGGGTTATGAAAGAAGAGCTGCCAGTGAAATATCTGTAATTCCCATTGACAACTAATTATGCCAGAGATGTCGACTGTAGTAGTTTGATTGAGTATGTGCAGCATCGGGTCAAGGGGTGGCAAGCATAGTGCCTTAGTTTTGGTGGTCGGATAGAGCTTGCTAGGTTAGTGACTACGGCTATCACTTATTCTGGCTCCAGTCTATTCTTCTACCTGTGGCTATGATCCGAAGGGTGAAAAAATTTTGTGCGAATTTCATCTAGTGGGGAGGAATTCAAGCTATTGCTTAGGACCGTCTTTGTCGGCCGAAGAAGGAAGGGGCGTTGGTCTACGACAACATGATATGCTTAGAAAGGTGGCTGGTATGAAGCTTGGCTGGAAATTGCTCACTAGGGATTCCATGTGGGTGGTGTAGATGCGTAGCAGGTACCTACATGGTGACAACTTCTGAGCATATAAGATAAGCAACAACGACTCAGTGACATTGAAGCAAATTTTGCGACATAGGAGGGACATTAAGCCTCTAATTTATCGAAGATTCAGGGACAGGACGGATACAGATCTATGGCTGGATCCCTGGATAGCACACATGAGCGTAGGCGAGCTGGTCGGATGGCAATTTGGAAGGCAAGCGGTGGGAAGAGATAAGGTCAGTAGGGTTTTATTGGATGGGGTATGGAGGATTGATATGTGTCCGCAGCCGTGTGGTGTTGCACAACTGATTCAGGGATGTACAATTGACCCACAACTGCTGGCGGATAGATGGATGTGGGATGCTTCGACAGATTGAGACTTCAAGGCCAGTGTTGTTTATGAGTGCATCAGGGAGGTTCATGATGACATGGGTCATGCCGATATTATCTGGATGAAGTAGATTCTGAGAAAAATGCAATTATGTCTATACAAGACACTACTGGGAAGCTCCTCACGAAAGATAGGTTACAACGGTTTGGGTCCAACTAGCAGACATCAGTTGCTCCTATGCGGTCAAGCAAAGTCTATCCAGTATTTATTCTTCGAATGTTCCTTTGCTCGGCTCACCTGGGAATCCTAGACAGCGGTACTTGATATTCAGCCTGGAGGCAGTCATAATTCGGTCGGTTTGATTAAGACTTTGAAGACGTTGTGTGGTCCGGACTGGTTCAGGGAGGCGTGTGTTCGATATGCATTAACAGTATGGCATGTTTGGAAAGGAGCGGAACTACTGTATATTTGAAAGATTGTGTACAAGTCCTATTGGTATCATCTGTAACGTGGATGGGAATGTTCGGAGGATTGGAATGGGGTCTCGCCCATGATTGTAATGGAGCTTTAAATTAATACAATTATCTTTATTTTCAAATATATATATATATATATATATATATATATATATATATATATATATATATATATATATATATATATATATATATATATAAGACTACCGGTAGGTTCTCTAGTGGGCCTTGCCTTCGCCATCGCCATCGAGGAAGAGAGGAATGGGTCAAGGAAGAGAAAAAGGAAACTTGTTGATCGGTTACCACTTGTTGAGAATGCGTTGTGATCCGAACCGAAGTTGGTCCATGATGTGGACTATTAAACTTGGCCCATATGCCTTAAAATAGAACTTTCATGTAAGGCTTGAACCAATTACAATTATTTACACCTTATGATCCCATCTTCTATTCGATGTGGGACTAAATTATCAACTTCATTGTCATCCTTCTTTTGAGGACTCAACCGTAAACAAGATACAATCTAACAACAAGTTGAGCATTCTATAAGTTCTATCAAATTTGATGGTTCTCAAAAGCCAAACAACAACAAAGGTCGAATTTCTTTTTGAGCATTGATAATTTTACCAACCTAGTAGCGCAGTAGCAACAAAATTCTAACCGAGTTTTAACAGTTGTGACTTTGTTATGTCGCAGCAACTTGTTTGCATTGGGACCTTGCTCTATTTTGGCAATTCTGGTACTTTCTTTTTGCACAACTGCCTTGGGACTTGTTGTCATCACTTTTGTGCTTTTTAGTAGGAAATTTGGGCAGAAAAATTTTCACAACAAAAGAAGACTCGTATCAAAAGAGAAGAAAAATAAAATGCATATTGAAAGAAGTAGTACATCGAGTCGTGGTGTACTGGTAATCTCACTATACATTGAGAGTAAGGGCCGGGTTCGAACCCTCCCTCACACAGAGGTGGTTGGATGGCGGTGGTCACGGCCTCCGGACCAAGGTCGGGTTGGCTTTGGTTTTTTTTTTTTTTTTTTAAAGAAAAAAAAAAAGAAGAAGAAGTAAAACTCTTTACACTGTGTTTGAGATGGAGGAAAAAATAGAGAGGGAAAATTGAGAGAAAATGGAGATTTTTTTTTTTAGAAAGTATGATGTTTGGAAAAGGAAGGAAAGAAAGAGGAGGAGAAAATTTTTGGTAGTTTCCACCAAATTTTTTTTTCCAAAAGTGGAAGAAAATGAATGTACGTAAGAGAATTGGATAAACCTTTATTTTTTAAATCCTAAGCAAACATTAATTTAATTTACAACTAACTGAGACATCTCAAAAAACTCATCATATGAGTTTAACTGCTATTAATTTGATTGTTTTAAAGATAATATTTCATTACTTAAATCTTAACTCAAATATAATATTTTGTATTTTGATTTATTTATTAGTTAAATTACTATATATTATTGTATTATCTCTAACAATAAAATATAAATATAAACAAAAGTTAATTTTTAAATTCTACCCAAATATAATTTAATGTACAACTCACATATGAGACATCAAAAAAAACCTCATCATGTGAGTTTAACTACTATTAATTTGATTATCTTAAAGATAATATTTATTATTTAAATTTTAATTCAAATATAAGATTTAGTATTTTAATTAATTTATTTATTGTATTATCTCTAACAACAAAAACATAAATATAAAAAAGTTAATTTTTAATTCCTATATAAATATTAATTTAATCGACAACTCGCATACGAGCATAAAAACTTACCTATGACTTTAACTCATATTAATTTTATTATTTAAAAGATAATGAGAAAGTCGAGGACAAATTAATACTTGTATCTATGTTTCACAAACAAACAAAAAAAATAAATAGTTTTTATTTTATTTTTTTCTATTTTTTGGTCATCCAGATAAGAAAATGTAAAGTTAATTTTTCTCCCCCTCCATTTTCTCTCTCTCAATTTTCTATTTCTAAATTTTTTGGTCATCTAAGCATAGGGACCACCGAACAACCAAACACCAAGAACTTTGAATACCACATTTAGATGATTATATTAAGATCCCATTGGTCAAAACGCCGTCACCTGTGGATGTCACCTATTGATCCGAACAAATAGTGTGCTCTGCTGATCCAACACTGAACGCGGCTCGAATGCATGTAAACCTTCTAAAACATTGACCATACTCGATCCTGATTTCTGGCGTTATGGAAAAACTGTCACTACCAAATCGAACGCGAGATGGTACATACCATGCCATGCCGCCCTTTAGTAACCTAGGCGTACATTACACGTACAAATATTAAAACATAATTTAATTAGAAATTAAACAAAATTTTAATTTTTAATTAAGTGCGAATATACATACTAACACGTTCCATTTTAAAGTCATTTTCAAACTTCTTTTTATAAAGAGTACATCGTGTCATTCTCACCTAATCACGATGTAAATGCATTGCAGCTTCGATGTGGCCCGCGGGCAAATATTGTCCACTGGTGGAAGATTGGACGATTGGTACGCTTTGAATCCACGTTTGAAGGCCCACGCGACCGAACGAATCTGGACACGGTTGGCCTCTCGCATCCGGAGTTGCGTAGAGCCTACTCCTACCTTTTTCTTTTTCTTTTTGATAATAAGCCTACTCCTACCTCGGTAATGACAGCACGCAAGCTAGAATGAATACCATGCCGTGGTCAAGTACTATATTCCGTCCTTGCCGCGTAATTTGCTCGGTCACTACCGAACGAAACCGAGTACTTCCGCACGTTTCAACTCTTGAAAATTGACAAACATTAGGAGGACAAGTTCACCGAATGCATTGCTGAGCAGGAGTTAGCCTAGTTTGAAACTACAGGCAGAGAAGATTTTCTAATGGAAAGAAAGAAACTTGATCACACTGCACATGCCCTTTCATTTAATTCCGAACCTATTCCAACTAACCATCTGCCCCCACGTTCTCTCTCTCTCTATATATGTCTCTCTATATATGTATATATATATTTCTGACCCAGACTAATTATCTCCAGTTTTTCTGATATATCATCATGGGTTTTCCTTGCATGTGCCATGATATCATCCTCCCAAGGCCTATCGAAATATTGCTGCGCATTCTCCAGAGGGTGTGGTACGCGATCGCTGTCGTCCTCTCCTATCTGGGGATCCAGATTGCACACGAGGTTCTGCCGGGCCAGTGGAGTCCCGAAGCGCACCCGGCCAATCCTAGCCCCGCCACGATCACGCCAACTGTGGTAAAGAGCAGGCTCCAGGTGGTCGAATTCGCGAGCTCCTTGGCGAGACGAAAGCCGAGGTGTCCCCTGGAGGAGCCGACGTGCATGGTCTGCCTGGGATGGATGGAAGCGAGGGACGAGATGAGGGAGCTCGGCAACTGCACCCACGCGTTCCACAAGGCGTGCATTGACAGGTGGGTAGACATGGGTCATGTTACCTGTCCCTTGTGCAGGCTGGAGCTGTTGCCCTCCCACAAGGAGAAGAAGAGAGTTTGGATCAAGAGCCTCACCACTTGGCCGAGGCTGCACTGGTGAGCTGCTGCTGCTGCTGCTTAGTTAATTAATTAATCAGCAGTAATGTATATTATATATGAATCGACTTGTTTGGAGATCGAAGATGAACTATGTATATGACACCACTTTGTACTTGTACTGATTGATTGGGCCCCAACGACAAGGGATTGGATGTCTTTGTGAATTTGGCAATGCAGTGTATATATATCCACACAGCTTTGCTATGCCTACAACCAAATGTTTATAATTTTCTTACAACTGCCATACGTCGGACTTCGATTGGAGGAGGGAAGGAAGTGGTGGGGTCGGATGGAGCTCATGTAGTAGGGGATAAGAGAGGAGAGGTGGGATCCAGTGGGAACCATGTGTAGGGGATGGGAGAGAGGGCTTGTAAGAAGGTTGTAAACATTTACTTGTAGACTTAGCATTTTCCATATCCAGGCGAGGTTCTTGATTGGGCTTACTTCGTGGAGTATGTATAAAGCAGAAAGAAGAATGGTTTGAACACTCTGGTATATATGTTTGAAGATGGTGTTGTAGGAAAAAAAAAAAAAAATAATAACGTACAAGAAGCAGCTGACAAATTCCTTACCTTGTTCGACTGGGTTTCGGATGGTTTAGTAGACCGCTATTTCTGCTTATTATTATGGAAAGTGGTTCAAAATTGTTTGATAACATCTTATGTCTCAATCTTTGTTAAGGCTTTACTCAAGCGGAAGCTAAGTGTAAAGTGCTACTGTTTTACCATCAATCTTTGATAAGGCTTTACTCCGGCAGAAGCTAATTGTAAACAGCTATTGTTTGTTAATCAAACACTAGCAGAAGTTTAGGCATTACACTTCGTGGCCTTTGGTATGCGGAATATTATATAGCCAAAATTCTATATTTTCGGAAATCAAATTTCAAGTAATTAAATTTTCTAGAAAATTACATTTCCATGTTTGGTGACTATATAAATATTTCCGGAAAAAAAAAATGATTAAAAAAAACTAAAAAATGAAAGTGAAAAAAAAAACCAAAAAACGATAAAAAGAAAAAAATCAAAAACGTAAAGAAACCCGACCAAAATACAAAAAAAGACAAAAAGGCCAAAAAAGACCAAAACGACAAAAATGGAAAAAAAAAAAAAACCAAAAAACAACAAAAAAAAGATAAAAAAAAGGGACTAAAAAGACCCAAAAAAAACAACAAAAGCAACAAAAAGGACAGAAAACAACAAAAACGATAAAAAATGACCAAAAAATAACAAAAACAAAAAGATGACAAGAAAGAAAGAAAAACGATTAAAAAAAAAGACCAAAAACGACAAAAGACGACAAAAAACACAAAAAAAGACAAAAGGGACAAAAAAGGACAAAAATAAAAAAATTACTAAAAACGATAAAAAAAAACTACTACAAAAAAGACAAAAAATAACAAAAGACAACAAAAAAGACAAAAACCGGTAAAAAACGACAAAAAATAAAAAACGACAAAAAAGACAAATGACAATTAAAATCGACAAAAATCGGTAAAAAACGACAAAAAAGTGACAAAAAGTGACGAAAGATGACTAAAACAACAAAAAATAACAAAAAGCAACTAAAACGACAAAAAAGACAAAAAACTACTGAAACGACAAAAAAGATACCAAAGCGACAAAAAATGCCAAAAAACAACAAAAACGACAAAAATCGGTAAAAACGACAAAAAATTGACAAAAAGAGACGAAAAATGACAAAAACGATAAAAAAGGGACAAAAAAGACAAAAAATAACAAAAATGACAAAAAACTACTAAAGAAAAAAGGAAACCAAACAGACAAAAAAAATACTAAAAAATGACAAAAGACAACAAAAAACGACAAAAACTGGTAAAAACGACAAAAAGACAAAAAAACAAAAAAGACAAAAAAAGATGTAAAACAACAAAAAATAACAAAAACGACAAAAAACAACAAAAATGACAAAAACGACAAAAAATGACAAAAACGACAAAAAAGACAAAAAACGACAAAAATGGGTAAAAACCGGTAAAAAGCGACAAAAAAGAGAAAAAACGACAAAAAATGATAAAAAACGACAAAAATGACAAAAAGAAACAAAAAAGACAGAAAAGAACAAAAATACTAAAAACAACAAAAACAACAAAAACAAAAAAAAGGGCAAAAACGACAAAAAATGACAAAAAACGACAAAAAAATAAAAATTGACAAAAAGCGACAAAAATTAACAAAAAATCGATAAAAAACGACAAAAAAAATGACCAAAAAGTGATAAAAATGACAAAAAATGACAAAAAAAAAAGAAGAAGAAAGGGTAAAAAATGATCAAGAAAGTAGAAAAAAGTTTAAACAATTTTTTTTGCCCGGATAAAAAAAAAAACCCACCTATTCTTAAGGGATAGGATTTCCATGTTTTATGGGTAAACTATTTACCCGGATATTTCTAATTTCTGCAAATAAATTTTTTATAGTCCAAAGAAACATGGTAACAGATTCTCACCCTAAATTTTTTCGGAAATAAAAAAAATACCGTGTACCAAACGCCAGGAATTCTCATTTGTAGCCAACACCAGATTCAGTTTACCAGCATCGAAGTTGATTCGCAGGCTTTGTAGAAAATCCTAACTGCTCGAAACATTCGAGTTATACGTCTAGACTATGTTCCAGTTATTAATAGTAATTTCATGTTTGGCTTTCAAAAAAAAAAAAATGGGAACTGCTGCTATTCTCCCTCTTTGACTCTTTGACCTCGTTTGGTTCACGGAAAGAAAATCAATTCCCATATATTTTTCATGGGGATGGAAAAGTAGAATTTCTATCAAATTTTCTTTCCTATGTTTGGTTGGTGTAGGAAAGGAAAGAAAATATATATATATCATTGTTCCAACAATATCCAATGTCAACATAATTATAATGAAGAGTAAATTGGTAAAATAGGTAATAAATCAAGGCTACTTTTGTCAAAATGTTTGGTAATTAATGTTGGGAAAGGAGGAGGAAAAATGAATCCCATGGGTCATAAGAGGAACCATTTTTCCTCCTATTTTCCTCCATGTCAGGAAAGTGTTTCCCAAATTTGTGACTACCAAACAAAGAAAAGGAACAAGTTTCCTTTCCGGATTCCTTGAATTCGTGAACCAAACGAGGCCTTTGAGTTACATCATCAGGAACAACTCGCACATCATGAACAAAGTGGCTGAAGCCAGGGCCGGGATTTAGGGAGCATGTTCAAAAATTAAAACTAAATCCCTAATATATATATATTGATGTCAAATATTAAAACAAAGTCAGAACTTGCTGTGTGTTGGACTGCCCAGGAAACTGGGCAGTCCAACACACAGCAAGTATTGACTTAGACTGTCCAGTTTTCTGGCAGTCTACATTAACATGTGGACTGCCAGAAAACTGGGCAGTCCAACAAACAGCACATATTTACTTGGACTACCCAGTTTCTTGGCAGTCCACATTAACATATGGACTGCCAGGAAACTGGGCAGTCCATCTCAATACTTGCTGTGAGTTGGACTGCCCAGGAACTGGGCAGTCCATATTGCAACATTCAGTCAATAATAATACTAACGATACAAAATGATACTCATGAATACTTGTTGCATTAATCAATATTTGATAGAAAATGATACAAAATGATAGAAAATGATACTCATGATACTCATCCATATTGCAACATTCATATACATCATGATACTCATCCATATTGCAGCATTCATATACAAAATGATCATCGTCTATACTTGTTACATTCTTCTATGCAAAATTGTCACGACCCGTACCCGCTATAAGGGCACGTGCAGGTGACAACGCCCAGCCCACACCGTAAAAACGGCGTGGAACGCTGTAGGTTTTCTACTCTAAACAGTTTATATATATATATCAAAACCTGTCGAGAATATGGTCAACTCCGAACGGAGGACAAGCAACGAATATATATGAGTACTCAATCACAACTCTAAGATGATAAAGTAAAGACTGAAAGATAAAGACAACAAGACGATAATAAAATAATAACCTGTCAAGTCCAACACAAGAATATATACAAGTTGTGAGACCCGTCTCACTGTATTGATATTTTATACGGATACGTGTTTATTGAGCTGTATTTCGTATTTCTCGATTTGCGTGATATTTTAAAAATTTTCTAAGTGTAGGATTTTCATGACTTGGTTTAACTTGGATTTGGTTCTATTTGGTTCGGTTCCACTTTGACTTGGCTTGGTTTAGTTTGGTTCTTTATGAGATGAGGTGTATGGTTTAGATTGAGTGGAGAGGAATAAATGGTGGAGATTACTTGAGCTTGTTATATAAGCCACTTTTTCTTTCTTCCTCCTCATTGACCCTCATTCATTCTTTTCCACCAAATCCTAGCCATTGGAGGGAGGCAAGTACACCTTACAGAATGTTGGATTATTTCAATTTTGTTTGTTCCATTTTCTTCCTTGTTACATTCTAAGCATGTTAGAACTTGGAGTTTTCCAATTTGATGGCTAGATTGTTGTAGATCTAACTTGGAAGCAAATTCGGTTTTCATGGGTTTTGATCTGTTAAACTTGCATGTTCTTGTTGTTTGATGGTTCCATGTTGTAGAGGATTTCGTTCTACCCTATTTTGACTTATGGAAATCCAAATTTGGACTCCGGATTGAAGTTTGGTGGTGTAGAGAAGCCATGGTATTTTCCATGGACATCTTCTCTGTGGAAAGCCATTATCTGCATTTTGAGCTGCATGTTTGCTTGCATTTTAGAGCCACATGCATGATGTTATTTTTGTATAGGCCGCATGCAATCATTTTGGCCGCATGGCAATTTACTTAATTTGTTAGCCTGTCTTAGCATGCTTATATTTAATTACTACTGGCCTATAGCTTTTAAGCTTTGGCCGCATAGGCTTTTAATTCTTGCATTTGCCGTACGCAAGCTTTGGCTTGCTTGGCCGCATGTAGCATGCACTTCCTGGCCGCATAGCTATTAAAGTTGGCCTTGTATTATTAATGCTAGGTTGGTTGTGCACTTGCAATTGAGTTGGCCGCATGGAATGCCTTAATGCATTTAATACGTTAAAGCATTAGTTGCTGTAGTGCATGTATTGCTTTAATGCAATTATTAGTATTTTGCATGGCTTATACAAAGCATTAGTATTATTTTAATAAGCTTAATGTGAGCTTGGCTCAGCATGCATGCTTAAGCATGGTTAGCCGCATAGAAACAATTGCTTGGCCAATGCATTAGTTTGCTTGGACTTGGGAATTGCTTGCCTATACTAATTATCCTAGCCGCATATTATTAGAATATTGCTTTGGCCGCATAAGGCTTTAAAGCAACAGTTGCTTGACTTTTAGTATTTGGCCAATCATGAATTGTGGCCGCATAGGCTATTGGCCATTAATTTTTCTTGACCGCATGAAAGTTGTACCTAGCCGCATAAGCCCTCCTCTAATAGTTGCTTAAGCCGCATGGGTATTAAAATGAGTCAGCCGCATAACTCTCCAGGGAAGCATGTGAAGCATTCTTTAAAAGCACTTTATGCATTATAACCCTTAATAAATGTACTTTTGCATTATAGCCCATATTCAATGTATATATATATTCTAATCTATATTTTAATACATATCTTCAATGCATTGTATTTAATACATGCATGCTTTTGCTTGCATGCTTGTTTATAGCTCAGCCGCATATGCCGGTTTGCCTGGCCATTTTGCCAGACGTATACCTTTCAATTAATTACTGAGCCGCATGGAATTATTTGTTGACCAATCAAATGTGTGTTGGCCGCATGGCCTCTTCCCACTTGCTGGCAGCATGACCATTGTACTTTTGGACTTTGAATTTAATATTGGATCGCATGGCTTTTATTGAGCTGCCTGTACTTGTAGGATATATTTTATATATATATATATATATATATATATATATATATATATATATATATATATATATATATATATGTCATAATTACTTGGCCACGTGAACCAATATTTAAATGGTTCACGTGAACCATTTCTTATTGCAGTAATTGTGGGGGGTCCCACATAGCTTCCTTTAGTTGACTTGCTTGCTGAAGTGGGAGTTTGCATTTAATGAGGGTCCCACTGTCTTTTGTCTTATTTGATTTTATGGCCTATTTATTGTTTCCTGGCCGCATGGATGGTCTTCTACTTTCTTGGCCGCATGGGGTCCCTCTCACTCTTGGCCGCATGCACAATTGTATGCTAGCCGCATATGGCTTGCTGGCCTTAAATGCTTGACTGATTTCATTTAAATAATTTCGGAGCCGCATGGGTGGCCTCCCACTCTCTTTGACCGCATGTTTGTTCTCCCACTTTTGGACCGCATGGGTCCCACTTTGATTGTTTAAATGTCTTATTTGCGTAAATTATGGTCCGAATTTCTTTCCACTCCCAACATAAAAGTTGTAGAGTTTCTCCTTGGCTTCAAGAATATATATATTATATATATATATTATTATTTAACTGTGTAAGTTTCTTCCTTCCTTGATAAATGGCATGACACGACAATGACCCGTAGTGGTGCACTCTTGAAATGAACTTGACATGATGAACTGGACATGATAACTTGACATGATAATTCTTGATAGTGGCCCACCGTGGCGCACTCTTGACATGATAAACCTGACATAATACTTCTCGAAATGCTGTTGCGACGGCTAACCTGACACGACAGAATTGAATGACCTGGACACCGTGGACGATTGTGCTTGTATAAATGAACCCATCTTGTCTTGTATCATGTCTAGGACAGGGACACCTGAGTACCACAGTCAGGGGTACCCACTGAAATCGACTAAGGTTAACAACTAGAATAATTCAGTAGTCATAAAAGATTTCCCCAGTTACAGGCGATCCCGTTATCCCGGCCACAATTGTTTGGACTTGTAGCCTGCCGTCGAGTATGGTACATTTCCAGCCCACTGTCATATGGGACACTTCATGAAACAATTTCTACGCACACTGTCATGTGTTGCACACCAAGCTACCTAATAATTATTGATAACTGCTTAATGAATCCAAGTCGCCTAGTTAACCTGGATTAGCTGCAGGGCTTGTGGCTGGAGGAACATCTCATTGCATATTGCTAGTAACTAAGGCTTGTGATAACCCTAGTTAGTTAAAGTATCAAGCCGTACTTCTTGCTTGGCCGTGAATGTTGGATGGAGTTCAATCTGTCTAGTCATGTCTTAATATTGTACATAATTGTTACATGTCCTGATTTCTTATTTTATCTTGCCGATAAATGGTGGAAGAAACTAAGTTCTGTTCAGACGAAGGGTTACAACCCCGGTCCTTGTTTGGTTTACGGGTTGTAACCTGGTTATCTGAATAGTCCCATGGTCATCCCATCGTATATCACATTCCCAGTTCTATTTATTTAATATGTTCTCCAGTTTACTTTATGTCAAATGATAATTTACTTACTGTCTTCCTATGTTCGGGATAAGTGCATTGGTACTGCATGAATCTCGATCCTTCTTTACTTATTGCTTTCTCCCCCGTTGATTGCCTATGACTGCTGGTTTTAAGTTCATAAGTTCGACCTCCTTTGTGGTACTTGCTATTTGGGGTCTGACCCCACTGGTTTTGCATGGCCAGGTTCTGATAGAAGAGCCCGAAGGATCTACCGCACCATCTACTCGACGGTGACCAGCCGGAGCACCAGAGTGCCTCAGTGGATTTCTTCTTCATCCTCCCACTGATATGTAAATTCTTCTCTTGTAACGTTTAGCCCCGAGCACGTGTTTAGCTCGTGTTTTGGTATTTTCCTTGATGTTGTAGCCTACGGGCATAAACATGATATGTGTATTCTAGACTATAGCTAGTCCTTATCATGTACGACTAATACTCTAGCTAGTCCTCAGTTCTGTGGTACTGGCTTCATGATCAGTCATGTATATATGGTTCGGGACGCCTTACTATTGTATGTATGATGATCGTACTCCTTGCTCTTGTATAATTGCCTGTGATTGAGATACCTAGGATTGTTAAACCATAGGATTGACTGATGGCTTGTAGAGTAACCCCCATGTCTTGACAGCTTATACGTGATTTCAGAGTATTAACGTACTTTGGGATTGCGTAGCTGGCTATGTCTGCCTCCGCTCTCCGGTATTCTGGTTCTGGGGCGTGACATGGTTTAAGTGGTGGCCCATACAGGTCTCGATTTTCATATTTGTGGGGGTTACCATGTTTAGATATCTCAATCATGATTATCCTTATTGATCTCCTTCGGATTATTCTCTACCTCTGATACTTGACTTGATATCTATTTTGAATCATTGATCATTCCTGTTCCCATGATTTGATCTTGTGTCCTTCAACTTTCCAGGGCACTGTTCTTGATCCTTCTGATTATCTTGTTCGTGTTTTGCCGAGGGCAGCTCAGCATTCTTCAGCCAGGTCAGTTATGGAGGATCAGTCTCAGCATGCAGGCAGAGATATCAGTCCATCCCGATCAGCCAAGCGCTTCTGTCTTCGTATCTTGAGACAGGTGATCAGGTTCATGCATCTGTTTTAACTACGATGGCACGTCCTGGGTAGAGTCATGCCTTGAACTAAGTCATTGGTACCGACTTACCTTAAGGCTTGACTTTTATCCATTTTTGGGAGTCAACTTAGGCCAGCAAGGACGTTGGTTTCTACACAACTGACTCAGGAGTCATATTGATCCATATGCCTCCAGCCCTTCTTGATCATGATTGTATTTATTCTTGTGCATTTATTTATCGCTTACGTATTTATTTACATTACTGATTGTTTTACCTTACTTATATGTCATGCTTGATTTATTGAGATTGTTGAGTTTCCTAGAGCTTTTGTGTTGTTATCTTGCTCGACTAGCCTCAGGAAATTCCGAGGACGAAATTTTCTAAGGTGTGGAGAGTTGTGAGACCCGTCTCACTGTATCGGTATTTTATACGGATACGTGTTTATTGAGCCGTATTTCGTATTTCTCAATTTGCGTAATATTTTAAAATTTTCCTAAGTGTAGGATTTTCATGACTTGGTTTAACTTAGATTTGGTTCTATTTGGTTCGGTTCCACTTTTACTTGGCTTGGTTTAGTTTGGTTCTTTATGAGATGAGGTGTATGGTTTAGATTGAGTGGAGAGGAATGAATGGTGGAGATTACTTGAGCTTGTTATATAAGCCACATTTTCTCTCTCCCTCCTCATTGACCCTCATTTATTCTTTTCCACCAAACCCTAGCCATTGGAGGGAGGCAAGTACACCTTGCCGAATGTTGGATTATTTCAATTTCGTTTGTTCCATTTTCTTCTTTGTTACATTCTAAGCATGTTTAGAACTTGGAGTTTTCCAATTTGATGGCTAGATTGTTGTAGATCTAACTTGGAAGCAAATTCGGTTTTCATGGGTTTTGATCTGTTAAACTTGCATGTTCTTGTTGTTTGGTGGTTCCATGTTGTAGAGGATTTCATTCTATCCTATTTTAACTTATGGAAGTCCAAATTTGGACTCCGGATTGAAGTTTGGTGGTGTGGAGAAGCCATGATATTTTCCATGGACATCTTCTCTGTGGAAAGCCATTATCTGCATTTTGAGCTGCATGTTTGCTTGCATTTTAGAGCTACATGCATGATGTTATTTTTGTATAGGTCGTATGCAATCATTTTGGCCGCATAGCCATTTACTTAATTTGTTAGCCTGTCTTAGCATGCTTATATTTAATTACTACTGGCCTATAGCTTTTAAGCTTTGGCCGCATAGGCTTTTAATTCTTGCATTTGCCGCACGCAAGCTTTGGCTTGCTTGGCCGCAAGTAGCATGCACTTCCTGGCCGCATAGCTATTAAAGGTTGGCCTTGTATTATTAATGCTAGGTTGGTTGTGCACTTGCAATTGAGTTGGCCGCATGGAATGCCTTAATGCATTTAATACGTTAAAGCATTAGTTGCTGTAGTGCATGTATTGCTTTAATGCAATTATTAGTATTTTGCATGGCTTATATAAAGCATTGGTATTATTTTAATAAGCTTAATGTGAGCTTGACTCAGCATGCATGCTTAAGCATGGTTAGCCGCATAGAAACAATTGCCTGGCCAATGCATTATTTTGCTTGGACTTGGGAATTGCTTGCCTATACTAATTATCCTAGCCGCATATCATTAGAATATTGCTTTGGCCGCATAAGGCTTTAAAGCAACAGTTGCTTGACTTTTAGTATTTGGCCAATCATGAATTGTGGCCGCATAGGCTATTGGCCATTAATTTTTCTTGACCGCATGAAAGTTGTACCTAGCCGCATAAGCCCTCCTCTAATAGTTGCTTAAGCCGCATGGGTATTAAAATGAGTCAGCCGCATAACTCTCCAGGGAAGCATGTGAAGCATTCTTTAAAAGCACTTTATGCATTATAACCCTTAATAAATGCACTTTTGCATTATAGCCCATATTCAATGTATATATATATTCTAATCTATATTTTAATGCATATCTTCAATGCATTGTATTTAATACATGCATGCTTTTGCGTGCATGCTTGTTTATAGCTCAGCCGCATATGCCGGTTTGCCTGGCCATTTTGCCAGCCACATGCCTTTCAATTAATTACTGAGCCGCATGGAATTATTTGTTGACCAATCAAATGTGTGTTGGCCGCATGGCCTCTTCCCACTTGCTGGCAGCATGACCATTGTACTTTTGGACTTTGAATTTAATATTAGATCGCATGGCTTTTATTGAGCTGCCTGTACTTGCAGGATATATTTTTTATATATATATATATGTCATCATTGCTTGGCCACGTGAACCAATATTTAAATGGTTCACGTGAACCTTTTCTTATTGCAGTAATTGTGGGGGTCCCACGTAGCTTCCTTTAGTTGACTTGCTTGCTGAAGTGGAAGTTTGCATTTAATGAGGGTCCCACTGTCTTTTGTCTTATTTGATTTTATGGCCTATTTATTGTTTCCTAGCCGCATGGATGGTCTTCTACTTTCTTGGCCGCATGGGGTCCCTCCCACTCTTGGCCGCATGCACAATTGTATGCTAGCTGCATATGGCTTGCTGGCCTTAAATGCTTGACTGATTTTATTTAAATAATTTCGGAGCCGCATGGGTGGCCTCCCACTCTCTTTGACCGCATGTTTGTTCTCCCACTTTTGGACCGCATGGGTCCAACTTTGATTGTTTAAATGTCTTATTTGCGTGAATTGTGGTCCGAATTTCTTCTCACTCCCAACATGAAAGTTGTAGAGTTTCTCCTTGGCTTCAAGAATATATATTATATATATATTATAATTTAACTATGCAAGTTTCTTCCTTCCTTGATAAATGGCATGACACGACAATGACCCGTAGTGGTGCACTCTTGAAATGAACTTGACATGATGAACTGGACATGATAACTTGACATGATAATTCTTGATAGTGGCCCGCCGTGGAACACTTTTGACATGATAAACCTGACATAATACTTCTCGAAATGCTGTTGCGACGGCTAACCTGACACGACAGAATTGAATGACCTGGACACCGTGGACGATTATGCTTGTACAAATGAACCCGTCTTGTCTTGCATCATGTCTAGGACAGGGATCCCTGAGTACCACGGTCAGGGATACCCACTGAAATCGACTAAGGTTAACAACTAGAATAATTCAGTAGTCATAAGAGATTTTCCCAATTACAGGCGATCCCGTTATCCCGGCCACAATTGTTTGGACTTGTAGCCTGTCGTCGAGTAGGGCACATTTCCAGCCCACTGTCATGTGGGGCACTTTATGAAATAATTTCTATGCACACTGTCATGTGTTTCACACCAAGCTACCTAATAATTATTGATAACTGCTTAATGAATCCAAGTCGCCTGGATAACCTGGATTAGCTGCAGGGCTTGTGGCTGGAGGAACATCTCATTGCATATTGCTAGTAACTAAGGCTTATGATAACCCTAGTTAGTTAAAGTATCAAGCCGTACTTCTTGCTTGGCCGTAAATGTTGGATGGAGTTCAATCTGTCTAGTCTTGTCTTGATATTGTACATAATTGTTACATGTCCTGATTTCTTATTTTATCTTGCCGATAAATGATGGGATAAACCAAGTTCTGTTCAGACGAAGGGTTACAACCCCGGTCCTTGTTTGGTTTATGGGTTGTAACCTGGTTATCTGAATAGTCCCATGGTCATCCCATCGTATATCACCTTCCCAGTTCTATTTATTTAACATGTTCTCCAGTTTACTTTATGTCAAATGATAATTTACTTACTGTCTTCCTATGTTCGGGATAAGTGCATTGGTACTGCATGAATCTCGATCCTTCTTTACTTATTGCTTTCTCCCCTGTTGATTGCCTATGACTGCTGGTTTTAAGTTCATAAGTTTGGCCTCCTTTGTGGTACTTGCTATTTGGGGTCTGACCCCACTGGTTTTGCATGGCCAGGTTCTGATAGAAGAGCCCGAAGGATCTACCGCACCATCTACTCGACGGTGACCAGCCGGAGCACCAGAGTGCCTCAGTGGGTTTCTTCTTCATCCTCCCACTGATATGTAAATTCTTCTCTTGTAACGTTTAGCCCCGAGCACGTGTTTAGCTCGTGTTTTGGTATTTTCCTTGATGTTGTAGCCTACAGGCATAAACATGATATGTGTATTCTAGACTATAGCTAGTCCTTATCATGTACGACTAATACTCTAGCTAGTCCTCAGTTCTGTAGTACTGGCTTCATGATCAGTCATGTATATATGGTTCGGGACGCCTTACTATTGTATGTATGATGATCGTACTCCTTGCTCTTGTATAATTGCTTGTGATTGAGATACCTAGGATTGTTAAACCATAGGATTGACTGATGGCTTGTAGAGTAACCCCCATGTCTTGACAGCTTATATGTGATTTCAGAGTATTAACGTACTTTGGGATTGCGTAGCTGGCTATGTCTGCCCCCGCTCTCCGGTATTCTGGTTCTGGGGCGTGACACAAGTCCAAGTCTCTAATACAATCCATAATAATAACAGTCTCAAAAGTAGCTGGAGACAAGGTTCAGTACAAAAGAGCTACTCTAACTAAGCAAGTGGTAAGGTCTCGTCAGGCGGAGCTAAGCCCTGCTGGACCAACGTCTCCAAGTCTATGCCCACTACGTCATCCGGACCGTAGTAGGTACAGTAATCCCCCTCGTCAGCATCTGTAATATTTGTCAACATATCATGTCTGGATGGAACGAGTACAATCTACTAACAACAGTTCGCAAGATATGACAAAAACTATAAGACAGTAAATAGAGAGTATATACAAGGAAATCATGGAATGTACATGTGAGTATCATGGCAAGGTAAGCTGTAAATCTAGAGCTAGAACAAGGCAAGTAAACTGATCATGGCATGTACAAGAATCAAGAATCATATATCTAGGTGTGTGAGTACTAGTTTCAACATGTGGCCGGCTTAGGTCTGCACAAGGTCTACTGGCCTGGTTAATCATACGTGGAGTGTATGATTAACACTCACAAGGTCTACATGAATAACAAGGTAGATAATGACCACATGTCTACACTAGTACTCCCCGTCCCCGACTGGTAGGGTGGATCCCAGCAAGACACGGTACGACACGAGATTCTACGAGAAGGGAGCAAGTCTCCTCGAGAATCGGTGTCTATATACTGCACAAGAACTACAAGGGAGCTTGTACAAGATATACCAAGATAACGAGGAATAACATCTCATGTCAGGATCCATGAATACCAATCCGTGTAACCAATGTGTCGAGAACAAGCATATCTACACTAATTACATGAATTATAACAATTATCGTAAATTGGAAAAGTGTCAGAGAATGTACTCGCCTGTAATATGGTATGATATGTCAACTGGAGCAAATGCAGCGTCTCGAGGACCTATAGAGAACAAGACGTATCAATACTATGTTTAGGAAGTAAAGTCAAATCAATTTAAACCCTATTAAGTCATTCTAGGTCAAGACACATCAAACTAGACTGTACGAGGTCAACCTAAGTCATATTAGGTCTAACCAAGTCAAACTGGGTCAATGCAAGTCAAAGGGAATTAATCTAGGTCGATTTGAGTCAACAGCTGACTTACAGTTGACTTTTGGTCAACTGGTCAACTCTGGTCAACTCTGGTCAACCCTAGGTCAACTCTAGGTCAATGGTGACTAATAGTTGACTTTTGGTCAACTGCCCAAGTTTAATGGAATTTGGGACTAAATTGGGTAAAGTGTTGACCCATGGTTGACTTTTGGTCTAGAAAGTCAACCGTGGTCAAGACTAGGTCTAGGCGACTATTTCTAACTATTACCAACCTCTACAACGCATATCCAAGTCCATCTTGGACTTCGAAACTCAAATCTTGGCCGTAGGCCAATTTCCTAATTTACCTTTTCTATGGTAAATTTCTAGCCTAGGTGGAAACCTAGTTAGCCTACCTACGCTTGGTATTTTGACCCGTGCTCCCTAGGGTAGTAAGATACTAGCCTATACATATATTACCTACCAAGATACCTAGGTAAAGTGGACGTCTAGTCCATGATACGGCCCATTGCCGATATCTTGAATATTTCAAGATACGCAATGGTACGGCGCGATACCGGCGCCCTACAACCCCGATTTCAACTCGGGAGCCTACCCGCAAAATCTAATTCACGTATTCTAGGTCCACGCCAAGTTTCGTCGCGATCCGATACTCGGAGCTCAAATTCTCCTTCTAACTCGATTCTTCTAAAATCCTCTTCTAGCTCTTACTCTAATTCCTCTTCTAATTTCTTCTTCTAACTTCTTCTTCCCTTTCTAATTCTTCTCCTCCTTACTAATTCCTATTCTCCTTTACTATTCTCTTCTAATCGTCTTCTCATTCTTTTTCTAACTTCTTCTATTCTTTCCTTCTACTTTTAACTTCTTCTTATTCTAACTATCATCTATCCATATATATATATATATATATATATATATATATATATATATATATATATATATATATATATATATATATATACATATATATATATATATACCTATATATATACTAAGGGGGGTTACATAGGCTAAATAGGAGGCCAAAATGGGGGTTTTAGGGGGGGAACTGGCAGCTACTGCTGCCAGTTGCTGCTGCTGCTGCTGCAGCTGTAGCTGCTGCTACTGCAGCTTCTCTTGTTGCTGCTGCAGCTCCTCTTCTTCTTCTCCATCTTCTCTTACTCCCTCTCATCTACCTCTCTCTCTATATATATATATTTTTTTTTTCCTCTATATATATATATATATATATATATATATATATATATATATATATATATATATATATATATATATATATATATATCTATATATATATATATATTTTTTTTATATCTATCCACCTATCTATCTATATATATATATATTTCTATCCACCTATCTATCTATATATATATATATATCTATCTATATATATATATATATATATATATATATATATATATATATATATATATATACGAAATAAGTATACCTCATGAATCCAGCTAGAGTAATGTACAAGAATGTGAAAGCAATTTAAACATACGTAAGCAACAACATCATGTATTCCTACAATCATACTAAAAAGGTAGAACATAGATATACGAAATAAGTATACCTCACGAGCCAAACAGATACGGGTAACGAGCTCGGATATCATCCTCGCGCTCCCAAGTCGACTCGCCCGGTGAGTGATGATCCCAGGAAACACGAACTAATCGGATAGTCCGGTTCTTGAGAATCTTCTCCCTCCGGTCCAAAATGGATATGGGCCTCTCCTCATACGATAGGTCGGTACTAACGACCAGCTCGGAATGATCTAGGATATGGCTCGGATCCGGAACATATCGACGTAGCTGAGATACGTGAAACACGTCATGTACCTCACGCAACGACGGTGGAAGAGCAAGGCGATAAGATACATCTCCTACTCGCTCGAGAATATCGAACGGCCCAATAAATCTAGGACTAAGCTTTCCCCGTACGCCAAACCTGATGACACCACGGGTAGGCGAAATCCGAAGAAATACGTGATCGCCGACAGAGAACTCAAGATGGCGTCGATGCTGATCTGCCCAATGACGCTGTCGATCCTGAGCTACTCTGAGATGCTCTCTGACCTGCCTGACTACTCCAACTGACTGAGCAATCATCTCTGGTCCAAGCAGCTGCCTCTCTCCAATGTCATCCCAAGCTAGGGGTGACCTACATCTCCTACCATACAAAGCCTCGAAAGGAGCCATCTGAATGCTCGCCTGGAAGCTATTGTTGTAAGAGAACTCCACCAAATGCAAGTGATCCTCCCAAGAACCACTGAAGTCAAGAATGCATGATCGAAGCATATCCTCCAAGGTCTGGATCGTACGCTCCGACTGACCATCTGTCTGAGGATGGTATGCTGAACTGAAACTCAAACGGGTACCCAGACTCTGCTGAAGACTCTGCCAGAAATGAGAAGTGAATCTGGAATCCCGATCTGAGACTATGCTAACTGGCACCCCATGCAATCTGACAATCTGCCTCATGTATAAGTCGGCCAACTGCTCTGTAGACTGACCAACCCTGAAAGGTAGGAAGTGGGCAACCTTCGTGAGTCGATCCACTATAACCCAAATGGCATCTCTACCAGTCGGGGTTCTTGGAAGACCAGTCATGAAGTCCATGGTAATATGATCCCACTTCCACTCCGGAATCGGTAAGGACTGAAGAAGTCCGGCCGGTCTCTGGTGCTCAGCCTTGACCTGCTGGTAAACTAAGCATCGAGAGACAAACCGAGCTATCTCCCTCTTCATACCATTCCACCAGAAATGCTGACGAATATCTCGGTACATCTTCGTCCCTCCAGGATGAACAGAGTACTGAGAACTGTGGGCCTCCGACATAATCTCCTGTCGAATATCTCCACTCGACACACAAAGACGACTCCCAAATCGGAGTGTCCCATCCTCATGGATGTACAACTCTGCTCTGTGCCCTGCCACACACTCTGTTCTGAGCTGCTGAAGCCTGGCATCCCCTGACTGAGCTGCTCTGATCCTATCCACAATGGTATACTGAACCTGCAAGCCTGCCATCATAGCTGCCTCGCCAGGTAGCACTACCTCAATGCCCATCTCCTGAAGATCCTCCAGAATGTGACGCTGCTCCGTCAAGAAATAGACCCCGGGTCTCCTGCTCAAAGCGTCTGCAACGACGTTTGCCTTCCCGGGATGATACTGAAGATCAACATCATAATCCTTCAGTAACTCAAGCCACCGCCTCTGCCGCATGTTCAGATCCCTCTGGGTGAACACATACCTCAAGCTCTTATGGTCAGTGAAAATATCCACTCGACCACCATACAGATAATGCCTCCAGAGCTTGAGGGCAAACACAACTGCGGCCAACTCAAGATCGTGCGTCGGATAGATCTTCTCATGGTCCCGAAGCTGCCGAGACGCATAAGCTATCACTCGACCGTGCTGCATAAGAACACAACCAAGTCCCTGGCCTGACGCATCACAATACACCGTGAACCCACCTGGTCCGACGGGTAATGTCAGAATAGGAGCTGAAATCAAACTCTGCTTGAGTTTCTCAAAAGAAACCTGACAAGCATCTGACCACCCGGCGCTGGTGCTCTAAACTGCTGAACTGCTGGCTGAAAGGATGCTGATCCAGCCGAACTCCTCCTGGGACTAGCCCCTATCCTGTGGTCCGGTGCTCCACAAGCTAGGCACAAGCCCTGTGCCCTACGGCACTCTGATAAGACATGTCCTCCCTTCCCGCAATGGGAACAAGCAACTGAAGAAGACTGCCTCTGCTGCTGAGGACGCGGCTGAGACGACTGCTGAAAGGAAGCCGCCGGAACCGGTCCCCTCGGAGATCCAATCGTCAAGGCTCGGACTGCTGGAGCTGGTGCTGACGACTGGGAAGAAGATCCCCTCTGAATGTGAGGCCTCTTCTGACCTCCGACTCTATCAACGATCCTCTGCGAGGTGTACTCATGCCTCCTCGCTGCCCTCATTACTGCATCAAAAGTCTGAAACTCATGCTGCTCAACTGCCAGTATGATCTCCAGATGAAGCCCCTGCTGGAACCTCCTCGCCCGGTCCAACTCAGTCGCCACTAAAGAAGGGGCAAACCGACTGAGCCGGCTAAACTCTGACGCATAGCCGTCGACGGTCCTGCTCATCTGCCGCAAGCCAATGAACCTCTGCTGCAGATCATAACGCGATACCGCATCAAAATAGCGAGTCTGAAACCTCTCGCTAAAATCGGCCCAGGCTACTGGTACCCTAAGAGACACCTCCTGAGCCGCCCACCAATCGCGGGCCAAATCTAAGAGCTGCAACCTGACAACTGCCACACGCTCCCTAGCCGGAATCCCTGCCGCCTCCATAATGGCCTCAGTATCCTGAAGCCATGCATCAGACGCAATAGCATCCTCTGTACCATAGAAGTACGGGGGATGAAGACGCCTGAAGCTGCTCGCAGAATTGTAGACCTGAGCATCACCTCTGTCTAAAGCCGTCTGGACAGAATGTGTGAGAACATCACTCTGACGCTGGTGCGACGCCATGAAATCTCTCAGAACATCCACCAGTGCATGAACAACACCCTCTGGCTGCTCTGGCTGAACTGGTACTGCTGGCTGAACAGGAGGAACTGGCGACTCTGTCCTTCGGTCAACTCTAGACTCTGCTCCCGAATGCTGAGGATGCTCCTCCTGAACTGGCAAAACTAAGGGACGCTGATCTGCCATCGGCAAAGCCCGAACAGGCCGATCAGAAGGACCAGGAACAGTGCCCCTGAAAGTTTAAGGACACAAGGATTAGGTCGAGGGAACAGGAAAGATCAACGATCAAAGCAGATATCAGGACAAAGATCAGAGGTAAAGAGTAATATCGAGGATATCAATAGAGAAGAATTTATGACTGAGATAACTACCAGCAACCCCCACATATCTGATAAATCAGACCTGCATGGGCCACCACTAAAACCTATGTCACGCCCCAGAACCAGAATACTGGCAAGTTGGGACGGACAAGGCCAGCTACGTATACCAAAGTACTCCGGTACTCCGAAACAACGTATAAGCTGTATAGATGGGGGTTACTACTACAAACCAACAGTCAATCCTAGGTCACATAATCCTAGATATCTCAGTCTCAGACAAGAAGTAAAGTACAAGAATATGATCATCATGCATATAAGACAGTAAAGCGTCCCAAACTATAATATATAGATGATCATGAAGCTAGTAATACAAAATGAAGAACTAGCAAGACTAAGTAATACATGATCAGCTCTAGCTGCAGTCTAGAAATATAACATCATGTCTAAGCCCGTAGGCCAAATGTCAAGTCCAAAACACGAGCTAAACACGTGCTCGGTGGCTAAACGCCTCAAAAGAATATGTACAGAAGAGAGTGGGTAAGAGAAAGAACACCCACTCAAGTCCCCTGGTGCTCCGGGTGGTCACCATCGAGAGGAAGGTCCGGAAGATCCTCGGGCTCCTCAACTAGATCTGGTCAATGCAAAACCAGTGGGGTCAGAACCCCAATAGCAAGTACCACAAAGGAAGCCAAACTTATGAACTAAAACTAGCATGCAATTCATAACATTTCTAAGATAAGCAGTAAACGAGACTAGAATATTAAATTGGTACCACAGTGTTTACGAAGGAAACTGTAACATGCAAGTAGGATAGCAAGTAAATAAACTGGACATGTGAGCATATGGTAAAGCCGAGCATGTAGTATGAAGAATGGCATGTAAGAAAAGACAGGAGGCTAAGTACTACAATAAGATAAACTGAAGCAAGACTAGACTAGACAAGAATGGACTCCATCCATCAATCACGGCCAAGCAATGAGTACGGCTTGATACTTTAGCTAACTAGGGTTGTCACATTCCTAGTTACTAACACATGCAAGTTTGAGAAATCCAAGTCCAGTTACCCGCCTGCTACTACCTGAATGATCCGGGCAAAAAGAAAAGAAGTATAGCAGACACACTGCAGTAAGATACATGTGTCCTAAAGAGGTGCCCCACTCGACGGTGTGCTGGAAGAGTGCTCATCATGACAGATAGCTCCAAATCCCAAGTATATATATATATATATATATATAGGGCCAAGATCAAAAGGGATAGCAGGTAACCGGGAAAGTCTCCAATGATCTAGGTAATCAAGCTAGTAGTTTAGTCCTTAACATTTTTCTTGTTGGATTCTAGGTGTGGCAATCCGCAGAATCCATCCTAGACATGAGACATGCAAGACTGGACAAGATAAGCAAGATTGTGCACTACAACAAGCCACAACAAGACATGACAATATCAAGACAAGAGTGCGCTACGACGAGCCACTATCAAGGAGCTAGACATGTACTAGAATCAAGAGTGCACCATGACAGGCCACTATCACGTAAGCAAGAAGGCATGGCAACAATTATCATAGCTTGTAAGAAAGAGTCTATCCAAAGACATATCATGGTAGGTGGAGAAGAATAATCAAGGCTGAGTACATTTCATAAAATGGTTGAACATGTGCTAGTATCAAGTCTATATAGGTTGTACAATCATTATCTAACTGAGCAAGATCATGTTATCATGTTAAGAAATCATTACAGTCGAAGAAAATATCAAAAACGGACAAGAACGGGCCAAAACGGGCAAAACCGGACAAAAACAGCATAAAACGGCATACCAGCGGTATACTGCGGCATACCGGCGGTATACCGGACTAAAGACAGTAAGTTTCTGGTGCCAAAAACGGCATACCGGCGGTATACTGCGGCATACCGGCGGTATACCGGTTTTTCAAACAGCAACGAAATTCAGAAAATTGCCAAAACTTGTTTCGGCCATAAAATCTTCATTTTGAATCGAAATTCGGACTTTCAAAAGTCAAAATTGCATAGAATTGAATTTCCTACAATATGGAACTATTAGATTTCACAAATTCAAAGATTTGATAGATCAATATCTCAAAATACTCCAAAATAGGGGTTCTCGGAACACCGAAACGAGTCCCGATTGCCACCAAACTCAAAATCCATGTATACTAGCTAGGTAAGGACCTCATACATGTATATGTGACCAAGATCCATAATGGTAACACTAGTATCACTCTTGATACCAAGTTTTTCTACTAAGTCACTATTGGATTTTAACAGAAAATCAAATCTTGTTTAAATAAATTTTTGGAAACATGCACATATACGAGAATCATCAGGAAAACACTTTTAACAAAATGAGTTTAGGAAAATTCTAAGCATTTAATACCAAGGAAAACAAAAATGACAATAGATTACTATTGTTCAAGAATTTGGCAAGATGTACTTGCCTAGGTTAAGCTCCAAGCCTAATCTTCTACTCCACCACCAAGAGGGGCACGAAACCACACTCTAGACCTCGAGGTCAAGCTCTTAGCAAGCTCTAAGAGAAGAGAAAGGAAGAAGGAATGAAGAGAGTGTGAAGAGAATGAAAAGAGAGAGGAGAGAGAAAGTGAAGTGGTTTATATATAAAGGGAGAATTAATCTTAGCCGTTGGATCATGATCCGTGTGAAAATCTAAGTCAATCATGGCCATTCAAACAAAACCAATTGTCCATTGGATAATAGAGTGCATCTACACTATTCACGAAAATATCCAAGCACTATTCACGAAAATATCCGAAACACTATTCATGAAAATATCAAAAATCGAAAATATCTAAAGTGTAGAAAACATGTCCGGGCGGTATGCCGTCGGTATACTCCGGTATACCGGCGGTATGCCGATCAAGAAGAAAACCTATAGTTTTGGGAAAAATTTAAAGTATTTCGGAAACCATGAAAATATGAAATACGCTGCAAAATATGTATCCGTATATAAATACCGATACTGTGAGACGAGTCTCACATATATATATATATATATATATATATATATATATACATATTTATCTACATACCACTCAAACACACACACCACCCTCTCACACTCTCTCACACACACTCACACAAGCACACACACACTCCCTACCACTCTCACACACCACCACCATTCCTCATGACACCAAATACATATCAATATACATATATTCATACACATATATATCTACATATATATGTATATACCACTCTAGTTAGAAAACCCCCAAATAAATTCTCTAACCTAGATTTTTAGGAAACCTAATAAATTCTAGGGGCAAAGTGTGGAGAATTCTCTCCTCTATCATTATTGTGAAGGCAATAAATGGTAACACCACACCAAAATGATAAATTAGGAACACTAGGTGTTTTCCAATTTGGAACGTTTATTTTTCGTACCTAGGTGCTGGAACGGTGCAAAAGTGTTCCAAATCATACAAGTGTTCCTAATATGTGTTACTTAATTTTTCAAAAAAATATTTTATTCAGGTACGCTTTTATGTAATTACAAATATGTTCCAAATTAAGCATGAATACATGTGCATCTCATGTGGTATATGAGAAAAGCGTCCACCAAACCCTTCCTTCCCCCCAGATTCGCAAACACCCTCTCCCCTAGATACGTCATCCCCCAATTATTCCTAAACCCTAATTTCTTAACTCCAGCTCTGGCAATCCATCTCTTCCCCATCCTCCTCAATCCAGAGAAGAAATAAAAAAGAAGGACAATGCTCCGGCCATGGTGATGCCCATGCGAATGTACAAGGAGAAGGTGATGTGAAAAAAGTAAGCCCTTCTCTTTCGTTTCCTTTAAGAAACAAAAAATAGATTCAACTTTATACTGATTCGTGTGGAAACCCTCGTTACTTCGAGTTTCTGACGAAAAAAAAATTGTTGTTACATCAAAAAGAACAAATTTGACCATCACCGCAGAAGAGACGACAACTTGTCGACGTACCCGGACTTCCTAGTGTCCTCCCCGTATTGCAAACTTGTCGAGACCTGAATATTAAAATAGTATATATTTCTTGGCTATTTCCCCCTTCATCCTCTGTTTACCCTACGAGCAACACTTTGGGCTGATAGGTGCTCCATATCAATTGTGAAGACATCTCAATTGTACTGTGCAGTTAAATCATTGATGCTCAAGATAAAGATGACAGAAGGAAACCTCTTTTTGACAGTTAGGGTGTGTTTGATTGCAAGTGAAAAATACGTGGAAAAGAAATTAATTCCATGGAATTATTTTCCTAGGAAAAAAATTCCATGGAATTTTAAAATTTTCCATGGAAAACTTAATTTGGTTGTTTGATTGTCATTATTTTTCACGAAAAATAGTTATTTTCCATGGAAAATGATATTTTACTATGGGTTAGACAAGTTTCATTTTTCACCATTTTAGAAGAAAATATGGAAAATGATAGTTTTTTGGAAAATAATTCCATGGAAAATATAAGCTATCAAACACTACAATTGGTGGAAAATTTGTGGTGGAAATATTTTCTATGAAAAAAAGCCCAATCAAACACAGCCTTAAATGCCTGACACTTGTGGCATGGCACGTGCCCATGTATCCTCCTTCTCAACAAGGAGATCCAAACCTGTTGCGAAAGAAATGCTTCATGTGTACCTGCTCCTCAGAAATGAGTTGAGACCCCTCATAGCAGCATATTAGGGATCAAAATGCAGATGGCTAGCGTATGAGTGCCAAATATGAGGGGTATGGTGGACTGTCCATGTGAGCAGTATACTAATTGACCAAATGACTTCAATTTGAGACGTGCGCATGTAATCAGCCCTTATCTGTGACCAGTTGTTTGGAGCCCCTCTCTGGTTGAGTTTGAGATATTGTTTCGTGTATAGATATTCTTGTTCTTTCATACTTCCGAATGATCTTTTGGGAGGGTTTTCCCTAAATTTGATTGTATTTGAACTTTATTTGTTGGTTTGATCATCTTCAGCATTTTAAATTTCAACCTTCCAACACCACATCTTTGTTTTAAATGTTGTTCAAAACTATGTAGGGTAACGATATTTATGCTTTTGCTTTCTTTGATTTCACCTGCCAATTCTCTTTTAGTCGAAAAATGATGTTTTCCTTTTTATTGTTTTGAACAGCTTCATAAGTATCAATACAACATGGGTCTTATCCTGATTGAGAAGAAGGATCTGTCTTCTAATTATGATGAGCTTCAACAACATTTGTCAGAAGCCGAGGAGGTTTTTAAGCGAGAACAAGCAGCACACCTGATAGCTATATCTGAATCAGAAAAGCGGGAAGAGAACTTGAGAAAGGCCTTGGGAGTTGAGAAACAGTGTGTAACAGATGTGAGTTAAAGATTTGTTTGTCCCCTTCCTATTAATATAGAAGCTTACTTGACATGTTTCTTTCTCCCTTTTTCTAATAAAATTCAATATATACAGCTGGAGAAGGCGCTGCATGAGATGCGTGCTGAAATTGCAGAAGTGAAGTTTACTTCTGATAATAAGTTAGCTGAAGCAAATGTTCTAGAGACCAGCCTTGAAGAGAAATATTTGGAAGTCGAGAGAAAATTGCACTCTGCAGACGCCAAGCTAGCTGAAGCAAGCCGAAGGAGTTCTGAGATCGATAGAAAACTAGTGGATGTGGAGGCTCGTGAAAGAAAATTGCAAAGAGACTTATTATCTTTAAATACAGAGTACATCTCTTATTCTCACTATGCATTTTACTTTCTAATCGATGCAGGTAACATTTTGAGTCCCTCTTTTCTTTTCTTTTTTTCCTTCGTGGTTTTAGCGAACGTAATTTGTGACAGGCGAAAATCTCATGAGAAGGTGTTTATGGAACAAAGAAAATATCTGCTAGAGTGGGAGAAAAAACTTCAGGATGGGCAGATGAGGCTTGTTGATGGTCAGAGGTCTCTCAATGAGAGAGAAGACAGAGCAAATGAGACTGATAAGGTGCTTAAGGAGAAAGAGGAAGAGATTGCAGAGGCCCGGAGAATGATTGACGCCACAACTAATTCTTTAAAAAATAAGGAGGATGATGTTAGTGTAAGATTGAAAGATGTAGCTACAAAGGAGAAGGTCAGTTTCTTTCAGAAATGTATGAGATTTATATATCTTTGTGCACATCTGTAATATCTTACTTTTGTTGCAGGAAGTTGATATTAAGATAATGAAACTAGACAAGAAGGAAAAAGATTTGTTAGCAATAGAAGTAAACCTCAACACCCGAGAAAGGGTAAGCATCTTTTGCTAAAATCTCTACATGATTCTTGTTATATACGTGTTATATTAAGTGCGGTAAAAACCGAGCAATTTGAGTTGTTTTACTGTCATTAGGCCAATTTATAGCCGGCACATAATTGTTAGGCTTAGGATGGAAAATCCCACCCACCCTATCCAGTTAGCTGTCACACTGCTCCTGCAGCGCTTGCACAATGATGCGATAAGATTTTGACATGAACTGCATGGTCCTTTATGATGTGATGTGATGGTACTTCTGTCTTGACATGAAATGCTTGGTCAACTAAGCAAATGTTGAATACGGATACTGAAAGAATGAAAATTTAAATAAACTTGGCATTATGATAGGTGTTGTTACTTGATTCATAGTAGAAAACAAGAACTTAATATTTGTGCTCTCTAGATTGGTTATGATATAATTTTCTATTATGGGGATCAGAATTAGAAGTTAGAAGTGACTTCTAACTACCAAGTGAGAAGAGACATGGACAAGATGCTGCTGGAGCATAAGTGGAAGCATGTACTTTGGTTGTTTGTTTCTTCATGAACTCTTTTATGCGTGTTTTGCCCTTGTATTCTCTCTCAATTGGACTCCAGTCCCATTTTCACACATTCTCTAATGCGAATATGCAATTCTAACTACTCTTAGTATGTCATTAGTTATATTCATTAGGTGCAATTGTTATATCAAATATAAGATCAGGGCTTGTAGGTTGAGACTGAGGCAAACATCATGATACGACTTCTGATGAGTGAAATGTTCAATATCTGAGCTAGGTGTGTGCTTAATAATGTCCAAGACTTATTCTAGAGACAAAGAAGACTATTGTAGATATAGGAATGGAAGCAAGCGTTGAGAAAATAAACCATATTAAGGTGTTACTTAATTATTCATGAAACAGTGTGTCATTGTGTGACATAGAAAATAAAATTTATGGACTTAGGTTTATTTAGTGGTGGATGGAACAAAGTTGTCATTGATTGGGTTTCATTTAGAAGGGTGGGACATATCATATTGTTTTTTTTATTGAATTGGAAGGGGGCACGGCATAGCAGCACCATGATGCTCATGCTAATTGCTAGTACACTCGTACATTTTTTAAAACCTATGGGGGCATGTGCCCCCATACCACATTATATACATCCGTCATTGAGTGTGTTCAACTCGGTGTTCTCTTCATCAATATTGGGTTCTAGTCGTATTTCTTTACTTTTGGATTTTTTTCCTTTGAAGTTTGTAGGGCTGGGGGTAGACAAAATAGTGGAGTAGTTGCTATAGTAGGAAAATGGAAACTACACGAAAGCAATGTATAGCAGAAAAAGCACATAATGCTAGAGGTTCTTCATATAAAACTTATTGATGTCTACTAGATACATGTTCTCATCGACGATTAACTTCTTCCTTTTTAAATCTAGCCTTAAAAGCTTTTTTGCATCATTTGCTAATCGGGAAAAACTTATTTTGCTTCAACAAATCCCAGTTTTAACACTGTTTTGGGTATAGGTTCTAGGAGTGAAATCCATGTTTTTGTGTCCTTACGGCGTTGTGTCGTATCCGTGTCCGTACAACATAGAGTAGCTAGCATTCATATCTATTGTTCTTGATTTCTTAGCAGCTTCCGATTCTTATATCAATGTACTAGTCCTCCGTGTTTACCGGTTCTAGATCTGGAGCATGTACTAGGTGTTACTTTTGTACATTTTGGCTAGCTAATTCTCTAGATTTGTGAAAATAAACTCACAGGATGCTATAAAGACTGTTACTTTTCTCTATATCATATTAATTGCCTTTATCTATCCTGGAATCCTAGTATTGTGATATGGATAATATAGTTACTGCTCTTTCTCCATTAGAGTAAATATATATCCCTATGCTAAGCAAGGTAGGCAATATCGGCTGATACTGATATGTATCAGCGGTTTCTAATCGATTTTGGCTTGTCTTGATATATCCCTATGCTATTGCTTTATGATAAATAATTCACCGTGATATAAAGTCCAGCAATTTTCTAATCTTTGATAATGATATTGCAATTTGACCCGTCGAGTCAATCTCCTAACATGGCAGCACATGCTTCTTGATTACTCCCATGTTTACTAGTTACACTGATACTCTGAGCTATACTAGTTGTACTTGTCTGATTCTTTCTCTCCTCTGTTGAACCTTCACGGATACTAGTTATACTGATATTATGAGCTAATACTAATAATCTTGATACTACAGTGATACTATGATATTATAAGCTAATACCAAGACTTGAGAGTTGTTTATTCTGTTGACCCCGGTTGCAAATTAGCTCTGAAGCTTGCCAGAACTAAGAAAGAAGAAGAAAGATGGCATGTGGCTACTTATGTCATTATTGACTGCATGTAAAGGAGTACTCTTACATATAGGAGGTAAGTAGGATATGCATGCTTCCTTTCCTTAGTACCATAATCACTATTCAAATAATTCTTTGGCATGGTTGTATTAATGCAGGTTTTAGAGAACGTTGCATGCCAATGATTTTACTCTGTGTAAAAATTATCTTAGTATGCATTTGAGTATCACTTTCACTGCTTCATCACAACTAAAAGATACATCTCAAAGAAATTGACTCTACTATACTAAGCTGTGTCATTCAAATTTCATCTTCTTCTGAGTACATATTGTGTTTTGAACAATTATGATGTATAATTAATTTTCTGACAGAGCCATCTCAGTTGGAGCTATATCATACATGGACATTATTGGATACCGTTACAAAAGAGACTTTCTATTCTGCTACGATCCAGAACTCCCTGCAGATTTCAATCCCAAGAATGAAGGTATGTGTTGTTAATGTAGAAATTTTCTACGTATCTGAACTTTCTCACGACTAAGCTCTCATTATTCACTTAAATGAATCCCTTATGATGCTGCTTCTTGTTGAGGTAGCTCTATTCTATGTAGCCATTCTCACTTTGAAAAATTGTGTGTGAGAATTGTACTGTAACAGTCTGGAATATTGATGGTCACTTTGTGCAAGGTATTTTGATATAACTTATTTAATTAAAAGTACTTCTTGATGTAACATAGTCTGTACACGGTGACAGCTAGTAAATCAGATTATAAGAAACGAAGTCTGTAAATGGTGACAGTTGGTAAATTAGATTAAAAAAAAATGAAGTTTGTAACATATGTAACTGTGTTATAGCTGTTTTTTGCATTTTGGTCTATTGTGGATCATGTGCATTTGGGGTCAATTTTTGGCCAGGAATACTACTAAACTGAAAATTTCAATTCTATTTCTTGCCAAGAAGTGTATTACTGATGCATAACAGTTGATGATGTATGAATAGTCATATAATAGAACTTACTAGTTTTAACAACCACCTAATAATAAATACTAACATTGTTTGCACAAAGTATCAGTACTTGGTTCTATGGACAAAACATTATATAAGTGGATGTTACATGTCTTAGTTCTTGTAATGAAGAATAAGCCTTATTTCCAAGAATTTATCACATTGGGATTAGGCATAGTTTCAAGAGTTTAACACACAAGAGAATGATCATAACTATACATATTCTTCATTTTATTTGAGTATTTTTCTTTAACCAGCTCAAAACTTTTCATGTATATGCTTGCTAAAAACTCTTTTGGCTCTATAACACTCACATTCACCAATGAATTTTTTCTCTCTTCTTCACTTCAGTTTAGACTAAAGCTGAAACCTGTTTTCTATTGCACTAGTTCAAGGTGGTGGTTTTTTTTCTTTATGTGCCTCGTTGAATGACTAAGTTCTTAATTGTGATCAAATTATTTTATCATGTTTTTAACAATCTTTGAATTGTTTACAGGACGTCGCATTTTTTGCTTCCTCGGTTATCATAGTTCCAGGGCCTACGCTCACTAACAAGAACATCAAGTGTCGAATTCTCAAATTATTTTCACAGCTCTCAGATATTGTTTTTTGGTGTGGTAGGAAACTTGTATTAAACTTACAATGTTTATATAAGACATTTGGCTACTTTGTGTATGTAGCTTTAACATTATATATTCTTTATGCACTTGTACTATGGAAGTTCATTTAATTTCATTTTATATTTTTGTGAGTTCTACATTTATAAATTCTCAAGATGATTACAAGATTGTGTCAATTGTTATTATTATTTTATAAAATTCCTTGGAGCGCTACAGGTTTTGTAAGTCATAGTACTTATGCTAGCTATATATTATTTCAAGCTACGTGTGTGCAATTTCAAATGATGTGGGCAGTCATATATATATATATATATATATATATATATATATATATATATATATATATTAAAAATTGGAACACATTTTAGGTGTTCCAAAATTTGGCTCAAAAAGTATTCTGGGATGCTTTTCTTAGGAACGTGTTTCTAATGTTCCAACATTGGAACTCTTTTTAGCCGTTCCAATAAGTGAAGAAAAAGTAATTTGAATGTATTGTTGGAACTCTTTTTTGGAACGCTTTATCGGTGTTCCAATATTGGAACACCATAAAAGCGTTCCAAATAATGTTTATTGGAACGCCTTTATTCCGTTCCAACAAATCTGGCAGCCCATAAATAGGCACGGAATATAGGTGTGCCTAAAATTATTTGGAATGGAATTTTAGCGTTCCAAAAGGATCTTTTTGGTGTAGTGTAAAGAGGAATAAATAGGAAATTAATGAGCTTACCTAAGCTTGGTTGCTTGAGGAAGAAGAAGCTTGAAGAAATGAATGAAGTTTGAGAGAGAGAGAGTGTTACTTAGTGGAGAAGAAAAGGGGAGGGGGATTTTAACTTGGCCGGCCATGTGGGGGGGGGGGGGGGGGGTTTATGGGTTTGGGTAGTGATCCAATAATACTCCAAACCCATTAGACTTAGGTTGGGTTTGGTTTGTTTCGGTTTGGGTTCGGTTTGTTTCTAATGAACTAATTAAGTCTCTAAAATGACTAATTAAGCCATGGAAGTTGGGTTTATGATTTCTAACCTAATTATGATGGTATGTGGGCTAAGTCCAGCTGGTATGTGGGTCCCACTAGGGTCCAGGCTACCCGGGTCTCCAACTTGAGTCCGAATTGGATAAAATCCAAACCAAACCAAATAAAACCCAAAAAATCACATAAAATAAATAAAAATTCCTAAAAATTATAAAACTTGAAAAATGACAAAAATACCCCTAATTCAAAAACTGGGGGTGACAAATCTACCCTCCTTAAAAAAAATTCGTCCTCGAAATTGAATGAGAACTAACACAACAATCATGAATAGAACAAGGAAGGAAAAAGATAGAATTTTACCTCAAGGCTCGAAGAGATATGGAAATCGCTCCCGCATGTCGTCCTCCCTCTCCCAGGTGGACTCACCTGGAGAGTGGTGTCTCCATGCAACGCGAACCAAGGAAATGACCTGGTTCCGGAGCACCTTCTCTCTTCGGTCCAAGATCTCAACCGCCTTCTCTGGATAGCTGAGTGTCGGTCCCACTTCGATCTCTGAGTGGTCCAAGATGTGACTGGGATCTGCCACGTACCGTCTCAGCTGCGACACGTGGAACACGCAGTGCACTCCCTCTAGTGCGGGCGGTAACTCCAGTCGGTAAACCACTGCACCGACCCTGTCCAAGATACGGAATGGTCCGATGTATCGTGGGCTAAGCTTTCCGCCGCCGCCAAAACGAATCGTGCCACACGTCGGAGAAATCCACAGAAACACAAGATCACCAACCTAGAACAAAAACACAAGACTTAAAGCTTGATCTAAAACAATCACAATCAGACTCAAGTACTAGAAAAATCTAAACTATACCTCAAACTCCAACGACCTCCGGTGGCTATCGGCCCAATACCGCTGCCTATCCTGCGCCACCCGAAGTCGATCTCTGATAACCTTGACCTTCTCTGCAGCATCCACCACCATCTCAGGGCCAAGCAAAATCCTCTCACCGACATCATCCCAAGACAAGGGAGTACGGCACCTCCGTCCGTATAGAGCCTCGAAAGGTGACATCTCTATACTGGCTTGGTAGCTGTTGTTGTAAGCAAACTCTACCAAGTGAATGTGGTCCTCCCAAGATCCTCCGAAGTCCAAGACACAGGTACGCAGCATATCCTCGAGGGTTTGAATCGTCCTCTCCGACTGCCCGTCTGTCTGGGTGTGGTATGCGGTACTGAACTTGAGCGATGTGTCCAAGCTAAGCTGCAAACTCCGTCAGAAGTGGGAAGTGAATCGGTTGTCCCGATCCGAGACTATACTCACTGGAACCCCGTGTAATCGGACTATCTGTCGCACGTACATCTCGGCCAACCTCTCCGTCGACAAACCCACTTTGAAAGGCAAAAAGTGGGCCGATTTGGTCAATCGATCAACAATGACCCAAATTGCATCCTTCCCTCCTGGAGAGCGCGAAAGCCCAGATACAAAGTCCATAGTGATATGCTTCCACTTCCACTCATAAATGGGTAGTGGCTGGAGCAATCCACCGGGTCTTTACCTCCCGGTCTTCACCTGCTGGCATACCAAGCATCTCGAAACGAACTGAGCCACCTCACGTTTCATGCCATACCACCAAACATGCTGTCTCAAGTCTCTATACATCTTGTTGGCTCCTGGATGCATAGAGTACTGAGAACGGTGTGCCTCCTGAAGAACCTCCTCCCGAAGTCCTCCGCTCGGTACGCACAGTCTGGTGCCATGCCTCAACGACCCATCCCCTGCTATAGAGAACTCATCCAACAGTCCTGTCTGGACCTGCTCCCTGATGACCCTCAGAGCCTCATCCTCAAACTGAGCTGTCCTGACTCTCTCCATCAGCTCTGACTGCACCTGTAGACCCCACATCTGTGCCTCGAACCCAGGAACTATCACCTCTATGCCCAAGCTCTCCAGATCTGCCAGAAGGTGACGATCCATCGTCAAACACATAGCCACGGGATACCTGCTCAAAGCATCTGCGACCACGTTGGCCTTCCCCGGATGGTACTGTAAGGATATATCAAAATCCTTCATCAGCTCTAACTATCGCCTCTGCCTCATATTCAGCTCCTTCTGGGTAAACACGTACTTCAAGCTCTTGTGGTCAGTATAGATCTCCATACGCTCTCCGTACAAATAGTATTTCCACAGCTTCAAAGCAAAGATGATCGATGCCAGCTCCAGATCGTGGGTAGGATAATTCCTCTCATGAGGACATAACTGCCTAGATGCATAGGCAATTACCTTCCCGTGCTGCTGAAGCACACAACCCAAACCCCGTCCTGAAGCATCACTGTAGATCGTATAACCACCAGACCCAGATGGCAGCGTCAAGATAGGAGCTGTAGTCAACCTCGCTTTCAGCTCCTCGAAGGCGGCCTGGCACTCATCGGACCAAACAAACTCCTCGTCCTTCCTGGTAAGGCGGGTCATCGGCTGGGCAATCCTGGAAAAGTCCTGCACGAACCTCCGGTAATAACCGGCCAGACCCAGAAAACTCTGAACCTCTGCTACTGAGCTCGGCGTAGACCAGGACTCCACCGCAGAAATCTTCTTCGGATCCATCGAAATCCCCTCGCCAGAGACAACATGGCCTAGGAACTCCACGTGATCCAAGAAGAACTCGCACGTGGACAGCTTCCCATACAGCTGCTCCCTCCTGAGAGTGTCCAACACAATCCTCAGGTGATCCTCGTGCTCCTCTAGCGTCTTCGAATAGATGAAGATGTCATCAATGAAGACCACCACGAACTTGTCAAGGTACTGATGAAATACCCTGTTCATCAAGTTCATGAATACCGTCGGAGCGTTGGTCAATCCAAACGGCATGACGATATACTCATACTAGCCATAGCGAGTCCGAAAGACAGTCTTTGAAATGTCATCCCGCTTCACCTTCAGCTGATGGTATCCGGTGCGCAAGTCGATCTTCGAGAACACTCTCGTCCCGCTCAACTGGTCGAACAAGTCATCAATCCTTGGCAAAGGATACTTGTTCTTGATGGTAAGGTTGTTGAGCGCCCTGTAATCAATACACAGACGTACCATACCATCCTTCTTGGGGACAAAAAGAACTGGCGCGTCCCAAGGTGAAGAGCTAGATCGAATAAAGCCCTTGTCCTCCAGCTCGTCGACCTGCTTCTTCAACTTCGCTAACTCGCTGTTGTTGATTCTATAGACGTGCTGGGAGATAGGCTCAGCGCCCGGCACTAGGTCTATAAAAAAACTCAACATCACGATCTGGCGGCATCCCGGGCAACTCCTCGGGAAAGACATCCAAGAACTCAGCAATGAGTGGATGTGGCAACACCGGCCCCGCCAACAACGTTCCGCAGAATCCATCTCCCTGCTCCACTGCACCCCTGGTGAACTCATACTCTGGCTCTCCCGGTGGCCTAAACAGAATCATGTCCCCTCTGCAATCGATGCTAGCGTGGTGCATGCTCAACCAATCCATACCGAGTACCATATCATAACTCAGAAGTGGCATTACAAGCAAACACGCACTCAGCTCCCGGCCTCTCAAAGAAACTCTCCGCCCCTTGTAAACATTATTAACTAGGATGATTCCATTCCTAGTCATAATCTTGCAAGTCCTACCAAGATACTCAGCAATAATATTGTGCCTTAGAGCAAAAGAAACGGACACAAAACTGTGCATAGCACCAGAATCAAACAAGGCTAAAGCTGGAAAAGAATCGAGCAGAATAGAACCTGCGACTACAACTACAATAGGCTCCATCTCCTCGGCTGCAAGAGCAAAGGCTCTACCCTGACCACCCCGCTGCTGGTGGTGCTGAACAAACCGCTGCTGCTGGGTCGAAAGTGGACCCCTTTGATGCACTGCAGGTACTCTCGCCGGTGCTCCCTGAGCTGCTACTGCTCCACGGGCTACCCTGCGAGGGTTCGCAGGACAATCCCTCAACTGATGTCCAGCCTCCCCGCAGTAGAGGCACATGCCCAGCCTCTTCCGACAGACCTTCCAGATGTGACCGGGCTTCTTGTAGTAGCCGCAAGGAATCCCATGCTGTGCCTGCCTCTGCTGAGTGTGCTGCACCTGCTGCTGAACTGGTGCTCTGGCCTGCACCTGCGGCTGGTGATGCTGGAAAGAACGATGCTGAAGCTGAGGGTGCTTAGCAGCCCCTGCGCTGCTAGTAGCCCCCGAAAAAAGATCACGCTCCCTCTTGGGCTTCAAGCCCCACTTCCGCTCTACCTTGCGAGCCTCCGCGTAGATCTGGGTATAAGTCTCATAGAAGGAGGGAATGAGGATCTTGATATCCCAAGTCAGTCCCTCCCTGAAACGGCTCGCGCTGATCTCCGGGACTCGAACCATATACTCTGCGTATCGGCTCAGACAGCCAAACTCCGCTGCGTACTCCTCCACAGATAGACTGCCCTGCTGCAGATCCTGGAACTGTCGTACCAGGTCAATCTTGTCCATAGGGGAAAAGAACTTCTCCTTGAAGAGGAGCTTGAACTCTGTCCAAGTACGGCCCTCTCCAGCTAGGGCTGGCTCGTTTCTGAACTAGGTACGTACAATGTCTAGCAACTGCAAACCTACCGCCTCGTCCTTCAGGTCGTCTGCCAGGCGGGAGGCCCTCATCTGCCGCTCGATATCCTCGAGCCAATCATCTGCATAGACCACACCCTCGGTCCCGCTAAAGTCACGGGGCCCGAGCTTCTTGAAGTCCTGGATATCTCCGTACCTCGGTCGCGTCCCCGGATGCGGAGCCCTCTGCTCCACGGCTGCAAGGGCCAACTGATGGGCATCCTCCATGCCCTGACGCATCACGTCTGTCTGCCTCTGCTGAGCCTCGGCCTGGGCTCTCTGAGTCTCCAGCATCTGCTGGAGGAAGGTAAGCATCTGCCCCATATCTGTAGGCAGAGGAGGTGGAGGTGGAAGTACGTCTACAACTAGCGGAGGAATCCGCTGCTGAGGAGGAAGAACGCCCCCGACAACTCCCGTCGTAGTCCCCGGCACTGCGGGAAGAGCACCCGTAACCCCAGGGACGGTCATCGAGAGCGCTGGAGGAGTACCCCCGAGAGCCCCAACAGAAGTCCCATCTGCAGGGGAAGTGACCGGAGCCTGTCCGCCCGAGGTAGCAGACCTCTCCGTCTCCCCGTGCTCCTTACCAGGAGAATGAGTCATAACTATCCTGGAGACAAATTGAAAAAAAGATATCAATATGGCACATAAAGGTAATATCAAAGGAGGACAGCTAGAATGCAGTAAATCAATATCAAAGACGGTAAGCAAGATAAGCAAGAAAAGATCCTACTGTGATTGAGCACTCTTAGCCTACTACCTCCTATGTGTAACACAGGCTCGTAGTCAACACTCTAAGACGAGTGCCGCCACGACATCGCACTAATTACGACTTTAGGACCTGCGTGGGCCACCACTAAAATATGTCACGACCCGCCCTCACCGTAAAAACGACGTAGAACGCTGTAGGTTTTCTACTCTAAACAGTTTATATATATATCAAAACCTGTCGAGAATATGGTCAACTACGAACGGAGGACAAGCAATGAATATATATGAGTACTCAATCACAACTCTAAGATGATAAAGTAAAGACTGAAAGATAAAAATAACAAGACGATAATAAAATAATAACCTGTCAAGTCCAACACAAGAATATATACAAGTCCAAGTCTCTAATACAATCCATAATAATAACAGTCTCAAAAGTAGCTGGAGACAAGGTCCAGTACAAAAGACCTACTCTAACTAAGCAAGTGGTAAGGTCTCGTCAGGCGGAGCTAAGCCCTGCTGGACCAACGTCTCCAAGTCTATGCCCACTGCGTCATCCGGACCGTAGTAGGTACAGTAATCTTCCTCGTCAGCATCTATAATATTTGTCAACATATCCTGTCAGGATGGAACGAGTACAATCTACTAACAACAGTTCGCAAGATATGACAAAAGCTATAAGACAGTAAATAGAGAGTATATACAAGGAAATCATGGAATGTACATGTGAGTATCATGGCAAGGTAAGCTGTAAATCTAGAGCTAGAACAAGGCAAGTAAACTGATCATGGCATGTACAAGAATCAAGAATCATATATCTAGGTGTGTGAGTACTAGTTTCAACATGTGGCCGGCTTGGGTCTGCACAAGGTCTACTGGCCTGGTTAATCATACGTGGAGTGTATGATTAACACTCACAAGGTCTACAAGAATAACAAGATGGATAATGACCACATGTCTACACTAGTACTCCCCGTCCCCGACTGGTAGGGTGGATCCAAGCAAGACACGTTACGATACGGGATTCGACGAGAAGGAAGCAAGTCTCCTTGAAAATCGGTGTCCATATACTGCACAAGAACTACAAGGGAGCTTGCATAAGATATACCAAGATAACGAGGAATAATATCTCATGTCGGGATCCATGAATACCAATCCTTGTGACCAATGTGTCGAGAACAAGCATATCTACACTAATTACATAAATTATAACAATCATCGTAAATTGGAAAAGTGTCAGAGAATGTACTCGCCTGTAATATGGTATGATATATCAACTGGAGCAAATGCAGCGTCTCGAGGACCTATAGAGAACAAGACGTATCAATACTATGTTTAGAAAGTAAAGTCAAATCAATTTAAACCCTATTAAGTCATTCTAGGTCAAGACACGTCAAACTAGACTGTACGAGGTCAACCTAAGTCATATTAGGTCTAACCAGGTCAAACTGGGTCAATGCAAGTCAAACGGAATTAATCTAGGTCGATTTGAGTCAGCAGTTGACTTACAGTTGACTTTTGGTCAACTGGTCAACTCTGGTCAATCCTAGGTCAACTCTAGGTCAATGGTGACTAATAGTTGACTTTTGGTCAACTGCCCAAGTTTAAATGGAATTTGGGACTAAATTGGGTAAAGTGTTGACCCATGGTTGACTTTTGGTCTAAAAAGTCAACCGAGGTCAAAACTAGGTCTAGGCGACTATTTCTAACTATTACTAACCTCTACAACCCATATCCAAGTCCATCTTGGACTTCAAACTCAAATCTTGGCCGTAGGCCAATTTCCTAATTTACCTTTTCTAAGGTAAATTTCTAGCCTAGGTGGAAACCTAGTTAGCCTACCTACGCTTGGTATTTTGACCCGTGCTCCCTAGGGTAGTAAGATACTAGCCTATACATATATTACCTACCAAGATACCTAGGTAAAGTGGACGTCTAGTCCATGATACGGCCCATTGCCGATATCTTGAATATTTTAAGATACGCAATGGTACGGCGCGATACCGGCGTCCTACAACCCCGATTTCAACTCGGGAGCCTACCCGCAAAATCTAATTCACGTATTCTAGGTCCACGCCAAGTTTCGTCGCGATCCGATACTCGGAGCTCAAATCCTCCTTCTAACTCGATTCTTCTAAAATCCTCTTCTAGCTCTTACTCTAATTCCTCTTCTAATTTCTTCTTCTAACTTCTTCTTCCCTTTCTAATTCTTCTCCTCCTTACTAATTCATATTCTCCTTTCCTATTCTCTTCTAATCTTCTTCTCATTCTTTTCCTAACTTCTTCTATTCTTTCCTTCTACTTTTAACTTCTTCTTATTCTAACTATCATCTATCCACATATATATATATATATATATATATATATATATATATATATATATATATATATATATATATACTAAAGGGGGGGGGGGTTACATAGGCTAAATAGGGGGCCAAATGGGGGTTTTAGGGGGGGAACTCGCAGCTACTGCTGCCAGTTGCTGCTGCTGCAGCTCCTCTTCTTCTTCTCCATCTTCTCTTACTCCCTCTTATCTACCTCTCTCTCTCTCTCTCTCTCTCTCTCTCTCTCTCTCTCTCTATATATATATATATATATATATATATATATATATATATATATATATATATTATATATATATATATATATTTTATATATATATATATATATATATATATATATATATATATATATATATATATATATATATATATATCCACCTATATATATATATTTTTTTTTTCTACCTATATATATATATATATATATATATATATATAGATATATATATATATATATTTTATATCTCATCTACCTCTCTCTATATATATATATCCCCATACTCAAACACACACACATCTATCTATATATATATATAAATACACTCACACACATATATCTACATATATATAAATACACACACACACACATCTCTACATATATATAAATACACCCACACACACACACACACACACATATATATATATATATATATATATATATATATATATATATATATAGACACACACACACACAAACACTCACACACTCTCACCACCATCTCATGACAACCACTACCACCACTCTCATTCCTCTACACTCACACACACAAATATACCTATAATTATATATATATATATATATATATATATATATATATATATATATATATATATATATATATATATATATATATATATATATATACATATTTATCTACATACCACTCAAACACACACACCACCCTCTCACACTCTCTCACACACACTCACACAAGCACACACACACTCCCTACCACTCTCACACACCACCACCATTTCTCATGACACCAAATACATATCAATATACATATATTCATACACATATATATCTACATATATATGTATATACCACTCTAGTTAGAAAACCCCCAAATAAATTCTCTTACCTAGATTTTTAGGAAACCTAATAAATTCTAGGGGCAAAGTGTGGAGAATTCTCTCCTCTATCATTATTGTGAAGGCAATAAATGGTAAAGAGAAATAAATAGGGAATTAATGAGCTTACCTAAGCTTGGTTGCTTGAGGAAAAAGAAGCTTGAAGAAATGAATGAAGTTTGAGAGAGAGAGAGAGAGAGAGAGAGAGTGTTACTTAGTGGAGAAGAAAAGGGGAGGGGGATTTTAACTTGGCCGGCCATGTGGGGGGGGGGGGGGGGGGTTTGTGGGTTTGGGTAGTGATCCAATAACACTCCCAACCCATTAGACTTAGGTTGGGTTTGGTTTGTTTCGGTTTGGGTTCGGTTTGTTTCTAATGAACTAATTAAGTCTCTAAAATGACTAATTAAGCCATGGAAGTTGGGTTTATGATTTCTAACCTAATTATGATGATATGTGGGCCATGTCCAGCTAGTATGTGGGTCCCACTAGGGTCCAGGCTACCCGGATCTCCAACTTGAGTCCGAATTGGATAAAATCCAAACCAAACCAAATAAATCCCAAAAAATCACATAAAATAAATAAAAATTCCTAAAAATTATAAAACTTGAAAAATGACAAAAATACTCCTAATTCGAAAACTGGGGGTGACAAAAATGATACAAACTGTTACAAAATGTGATATATTGCAACGGTTTTCTATACAAAATGTGATATATTGCAACATTCTTCTATACATCAGTTGATTAATACATCGTAGTGTCCCTCCGGCCTTGGTATAGGTTCCACGTAATTCGTGATCTTCTTGTAAGCATTTATAGCATCGGTGTATGGTGCTACCCAGGCGATCGATTCTTCCGGAGCATGTTTATACCAAACTGACGCAGGGGGAGGAATAGGAGAGTGACCGATCAACCGCAGGATAACGAAGTGATTTTTGTCGAGTCCAATGGTATGTAGATTGGATATACTGTACTTTGCGGGAGGAGCGCACATTGGAAAGAATGTATTGTTGATGTTCTGGAAAAGAACGATAATTGGTATCTTGTACTTGTTAGCGAATAGATATGCAGCAGATGGTACGTCCAAGTAATGTTCTGGTCCAGTGGTCTGGGTATCGCACGGAATGCTTGTCAATAATTCTCCAACATCTTCTTGGCCAAGTATTTTGCTGTAGAGTGGAAGACGAGACACCAACTCAGAATATGGCTCTGCTCTGACTTGTCTCCATCCGTCTTTGGGGGGGTAGCCTAGATGTCGTGCAAGCACATGAAATCCACAATGGCCGTCTTTCGGCACATCATCTATAGACCAAATATATTCCCGTATGGCAGGCAAAAAAGCACCAATGTACACATCAAGCGCTGTAACAACACTATTTTTCTGCATCTTTCTGTGAGTAGGGAGCTTGTTCATCCTCTTCGGAATGACTACACCTTCCACGCTTCTTTCAATATGCTCAAAGAGTGAGGTTTCTCGCTTAGTATCCTGGAGCTTCTTCTTATGTGTTCTTTTTGGCGGTCTACCCTTCGGAGCAATGACAATAGATGGCTCCTGTATATGACTACTTGCCGGATTGGCAAGTTTTTGGATTTTGAGCTCAATAGACCTCCTCTTAGGTTCTAGTGCGGTACAACATCTTGCATGAAGAAGTTTCATCTATGGCATGGAAAAGAAATCATCATGAATGTCCACTATAGGCATGATCGACAGCTGTCTCCAACGTTGATCAACAACCACTACTGGAATAGGTCTACATTGACGTCGATATTCGTTGATCTCGTGTGCACAAGGGAGGCCGAGACAAGTACGATATGTACAACCACATACTTCGGTATCAAACCCGACTGAATTTGCACGACCAGTCTCATGAAGTAGTAAATTCAATGCAGAGTGGGACACTACATGGATTAAATCAGAGAAGAGATGTTCTTTCTTATGTTGATGCATCACAATATTGTGGCTCATCTCAAATGAAGCCTTTATCTCGTTCACGGTCGAATTGGTCATTTGATTGATTGCTTCCCAAACTGACACAAAACCTCCGACCGATGAACAAAGATGTCTTTTCAGTCTTGAATGTGATCTTTCGGCACGGTTGGTAGTGGTCGTGCCGTAATGTTTTACCGTATTCGCCCATGCCAAGACAAAATTTTCTTTATGTGGATCAAGCCATGTATCTTTGATATAAGATATACATGCCGGGTTGCTCTTTTTCCACTGCTCTTTGAAGATGTACCATGCTGCATCGAAAGTTTCCTTAGTACTTGCTCGCCATACAAGGGTCCAATCTCTGTAGAATTCTTCGAAGCATTCCATGTCGACTTTGCCATCTACTATCTCGAACTTTATCTTGCATTTTGCTTGAATATTTCGATTTACATGCCAAGAGCATAATAATCTACGAGCATGAGGAATACGATATCAATAGCATTCATCAATGCATATTCCCGGTCGGTGACAAAAACAGACGGCTCTCTCTGTCCAGTGTAAAGTGACTTCAACTTTTTCAAAGCCCATGTATAGTCCTCTACTGTTTCGTTCTTCATGAAACAAAAGGCAACTGAAAATGTTTTACCGGTAGAAGTGAACCCGACAATGTGAAAAAGAGGCATCTTGAATTTATTAGCCTTGTACGTGCAATCAACAACCAAGACATCGGCGAAGGACTGTGCCAATTGTGTGCAATCCGGATGGGACCAAAACATAGAAATGACTTCATTGCTCTGCGGAAGTCTTCTATGGTATTCCACGTAATGATTTTCGACAAGTACCTTCAACACTTGCTGCATCGCCATTCTTCCTTTTAGAGTATTTGTTCTCGACCTAGCTAGTGCATTGTATATTGTCCTCAAACAAGACTTGTTCTTATCATTCTTCTCACGTAGCATGGAATAAATTTCTTTAGGACCAACTCCGGAAGTTGACAATTCTTTAACTAACTTTTTCTCATCGTCGTTCAATCTTCCAGCGTAGGAATGACCAACAAGCGTGTCCGACACAGGATGATTGTGCATCCCATTCCTCACCACAACTGTCTACTTCTCGTCATTTTTGTACCCCAACACTAACTTGAATGGACAACCACATTTCCTTGTGCCTACCGCTTTTTTCGGAGTTTTTATTACGAAAAGTTCATCTTTTTTACGATGATCCCTATACTGCCCACCTCTTTCACAACCAAGATCTACAGTTTTTCGATTCGGCCGGTGCCGTAACGACCTTGAAATGACAAGGATTGTGTTCGATCGCCTTCCAACTTCTCTGCACCATTCTAATGCTTCGTCGTAAGATTCAAAAAACATATCCGTCGAGAATATAGTCCTTAAATCAATGCACATAGGAGATGGGGTGCCCTACAATAAATTTTTGATTTTTTTATAACTAAATCAACGACAAGTGCAAAGAGAATATCCAATTCAGGACTCACACTGCAGTTAAACTAGACTGCCACAAAATGTGACAGTCCTAAGTGGTTGATGGACTGCCAGAAAGTGTGGCAGTCAAGTTGTTCATACGATATTCAACTGGACTGCCACACTGTCTGGCAGTCCCTACTATATTATGGACTGCCAGAAAGTGTGGCAGTCCAGGTGTTCATACCCTATTCAACTGGACTGCCACAATTTCTGGCAGTCCATAGTATTTTATGGACTGCCAGAAAGTGTGGCAGTCCAGTGGATCCTGTCTGAATATGTGGCAGTCCAAATGTCGACTACGAATTGGTTCCACGTAAGTAGGTCGGGGACCTACCGAGACTTCTTCGGAGAGAATGTTGTGTTCTTCGGAATGGCCAGACTGATCGATTGTTATATTTGACGTTCCTATTTCTTCTATATTTCCTACATTATGATAAAACCTTCAATAATTAGGAATGAACAAATTTTAAAACAAATAGTGCCATCTAGTAGTCGAAAGCATACCGAGTACTAGGAATATTCGTTGATAACTATTCTACGTTTCAAGACAAGAAGATTGAGTGGGGGACAAGAAGAATATTCTAGGGTTCTTGAAAAAGTGGGAATGGAACTTTGGAGAAGAAGAAGATAAAAGGAAAAAAAAATTTTCACTTTTATACTACAAAGTGGGATAGACATGATAACTTTTTCCAATGACAAACTTGTAGTTAAACCAAAAAAAAAAATGGACTAGCCTTGATAACAATTGGATGTGCCCATATAAAAAGCCTTTTGATATCTCTATTAGCCGAGGTAGAATAAGTGTGGAGTGGAAAACCTAAGCAAGTAATGGAAGAACTTATCTCTCTCCTCCGCGCATTGGGATATTTATAGGCGATTGGGAAGGACATCGGAGATAACATTGCTACCCTTGGGGCAGATGTAAAGGTTGGGCCAGGTCATGTGAGTTTGTAGCTTCTTTGTTCCATGTATTGACCGTGTTAGGGAGCCACCGGGATGTGGCAGATTAAACTGCTGGTTTGAGATGTACTTTTTAGGGAATGGGCGTAATGTGTCACAAATGCTCTCAGGTTGTTGGTTAGTGACATATGGAATTTTCTGGTTTTGTTGCAGGAAGACATTGAGGGTGGACACATGTGGGTTGGTTTTCGCCCATGCTCCACCCTTTTGGTAAGGTGGGGCTTAGGAAAGGGCCAAAGGATTGCCATCTTATATATGGTGCTTGGGTCATTGTTGATTGCCAAATTCTATATGCATGACCACCAATCCATGAGGAAATATAGAGAAAAGATAGAAAGCTTCTTGTTCAACCCACATTAAGGGCGTAAATCATATTTGGAGGTGGGATTTGAATTTTATAGATTTGGAGAGAAATCCATGAAATCCTATGTTTGGTTGGAGATGGATTTGGATATGGAAAGTATGACAAAATTCAGAACTTGGATTTGGGAGAAAAAAATTAGTTATTCTTTAATAATTTTGTTAAAATATTTATTCTTTAATAATTTTGTTAAAAATTAGTTATTCTTTAATAATTTTGTTAAAATATTTATTCTTTAATAATTTTGTTAAAAATTAGTTAATTAATAAAAAACTAACTAATAGTTAGTTATCATAATTATATTCTAAGTTAATAATTTATTAATTAATAATCCTAATTAATAATTTATTACTTTATTAATCATAATTATAATAATTTTATTAATCATAACCATAATCTTAATTAATAATTTATTAATTAATATCCAATTATAATCATAATTAATAATCTATTAGTATTATTATAATATTAATTAATAATTTGTTAATAACTATTTTATTATAATCTTAATTAATAATATTTTAATCACGATTATAATCATATTTTATGATAATTTAATTAATAATTTACTAATCATCATTATATTAATTTATAATTATTATTTTTGAAATATTTAATTTATAGTTAATTAAAAGCTAACTAATATTTATTTAAAAATTAACTAATCGTTAATTATTAGTTATTGATCGTTAATTATTAATTTTATAATTATAATAATCATTATTTATTTAAAAATTATTAATAGTTAATTATTAATCGTTAATTATTAAAAATTATTAATTGTTAATTATTAATTACTAATCATTAATTATAATTTATAATTATTAATCGTTAATTAAAAATTAAAAATCAATAATTATTAATTATTGATCATTAATTATTAATTATTAATCGTTAATTATTAATCGTTGTTTATTAATCGTTATTTATTTAAAAATTAGCTAATCGTTAATTATTAATTTTATAATTACTAATCATTTATTATAATTTATAATTATTAATCATTAATTAAAAATTATTAATCGTTAATTATTAATTATTAATCGTTAATTATAATTTATAATCGTAATTTATTTAAAAATTAACTAATTATTAATTATTAATTTTATAATTAATAATAACTAATCGTTAATTATTAATTATTAATCGTTAATTATTAATTTTATAATTAATAATAGCTATAATTAATCATAATTAATTAATAGCTTAATTATTGATCATGACTATAATTTAGTTATTAATCATAAATCCAAATCCTATGTTTGGTTGGAGTTGGATTTGGACTTGGATTTTGAAATCCATAATTTGGATTTGGATTTGAATTTTGGATTTCCAAATCCAAATCCAAAATCCAAATCCATTTACCAAGCAAGCCCTAAAATCAAGCCTTCCCATGCCCTTGCTTGTAGCACTAAGGTCAGTGTCAGACTATTAATGAAGAGAAGGGGTCACGCACCGACCTACAAGATCTCCATTGTCATAGAATCCAGAACCAAAGAAAAATATATAGACAGGGATTCCTCGTCTAGCATTTACATACTAGCCCATTGTACTTGCGAGATGATTGTATTCTTTGTCTCACAACAATAAACAAAAGCTTTTTCTTTGACGTAAACAACCACATCCCATAAAATATGGAGGTTACTTAAAATTACTCATGAGGGTACCTCACAAGTAAAAAAGTCAAAAATAAGTAGACTCGCTCAATTGTATGAATCTTTCAAAGAAATCAAATAAGTCTATTACAAGCATGTTTACTCATTTCTTTGATATCATTACCCCTTTTCAATATCTTGACAAGAAATACTTGGCTCCTGGAAAGATCCGCAAAGTGGTTACAGGACTCACCAAGAATTGGAATCCCAAAGTAATGACAATCATAAAAGAAAATGTTCTTACAACCATGATGCTTGAAACCCTAATGGAAAAATTGATGAAACATGAGCTCGACCATAAAGTCCAAGAAGAAGGCACTTTAAAGGAGAAAGCCATTTCTCTTAAAGTCAACCATCACAAGACTTCCTCCAAAGTTCATCATAGGGAAGAATACTCTGATGATGAAGATGCGACATTTACTTCAAGAAACATCAAAAAGGTTTCTCAAATTTGATAAGTCATATCAAAGTAAAAAAAAGAGAATCAAGAAGACGAGCTGACTTGATACAATTGCAAAAGATTCGGTCACATAATGAAGGATTGCCTTATGGCTAGGATGGAAACAAAAAATATATGATATGCCAAGCAAAAGCGGCTTCTTAACAAAAAATGTAGCCAATATAAGCAGTTGATGTGAAAGCAAAGCTAGTGGCTCTGAAGATGAAGATCCACAATATTACACAAATGTTTGCCTCATGAAAAAATAATCGGATGAGGTAATAGATGATTTCACTAATAACATTCTTATTTATGATTAATTATAAACTGATTTCATTGATCTCTTTAATGATTACAAGAAATTAAAAGAGAAGTATAAACTTGCTAGAAATGACATAGAGAACACAAGCTTGATAATAAAATGCTTTCTAGAATGATAGATAAGATTAAGGGCGAAGCCATTGCATGTGACGTCGACGATATTATAGCTCACTAAAACAAAAAGTTATGTGAGGATTTAGAAGATCTCAAAGTGAAGGAGTTAGATTGTCAAACTCTAAATGAAGTATGTAATATATCTAGAAACAAGACTCTTATAGCTTCTCAAAGAGAATAAGAAATAATCACCAAATACAATGATCTTTTTGCCAAGTCCAAGAAATTAGAATCCAGTATAGTTAAGAACATGCATGCTACCCATTCTCATAACACAAGACACTTTGCTTATCACAAGAATATGACCAATGTTAGAAAGACTAGCAAGACAGATTCTTCACAAAACTATGTCTTCTATTATAGAGACTCATGATATCTTACACATAAGAAGAGATCATATGTATTCTACTCATCATGAACACATCTCCACTTCTAGTACAAAAACTCATACTACTTGCTATTATTGTGAGATGAATGATCATATTTCTTTTCAATGTTAAATTAGGAAGCATGTCAACACGATTCTCTATAAATGGGTTCCTATAACTAAACAATAAAGGACCCACAATGATATGGTTACCAAATATCACATCTTCAACTTGTGTTGTAGGTGTGACATCCCTCTCGTGCTAGAAGGAAATGGATGCGAAATAGCGGTTGCTCTCGCTACATTATCGAAGATGTTTCATATTTACAACGTTATCAATGAAGAAAGAAGGATATATCTCCTTTAGTAACAATTGTAAAGGATACATTATTGCTAATGTTAATATCGGTTCTCCACCATTCCATGTTTTTGAAATATTTCACTAGTGGCCGATTTAAAGCATAACTTTCTCGATATTAGTCATTTAGAGATAACAATTATGGACTAAATTTGTAATACATAGTTTTTATATTTATGATACATCTAGGGAAAAGGTTATCTATGAGGGAATAAGAAAATACAATATTTATGTGTATTTAACTATGTAGATAAGTATTTAGTTGCAAAGAATGATTAGAGTTGGCTATGGCACATGAGGTTGGGGTAATGCTAGTATGGACATCATCGTAAGACTCACCTCTAAGAAATTGGTGAGAGTTCTTCCCCAAATATCTTTCAAGAAGGACATAGAATGTGAGGATTGTGAAAATAGCAAAGAAACCAAGTCCTCTTTCAAATCTACAAATGTTGTAAGCACTACTAGACACAATTGCAACTTGTTCATATGGATTTATTTGATCCTAGTAGAGTAGCTATCATTGGAGGTAAATTATATGCTTTTGGTTTGGGGGATGAATTTTCTAGATTTACATAGGTTATTTTTCTTGGAAATAAAATAGATAATTTTCATGAATTTGTTGCTTTTGTAAAAGATTTCAAAACGAAGAATGATTCATGATTAATAGGATTATCATGGAAGTGAATTTGATGACTCAATTTCAAAATATTTTGTGTAAATAATAGTTTTTTTTCATGATTTTGCTTGACTTCCACAAAAAATCAGGAATGAACCAGTGAGTGTGTAGGCAGTGAAGGAATGCACAAACTTGTGCAGTGTGCATCCTATGGTAGGATGTTACACTAGTGTGTAGTACAAAAAATCCTTTATAGGTTGGGACCAGGTTAGTACACGGGATATTGGGAGTGTATTAGGTCAATAGGTGCCAATCCATTGGGTATCAGTTAACTTCTGTGCAATAGGCGTATAGTGTAGCAAGGACAGTTGTGTGAGTCATCTGCACCAATGTGCAGAGTTAGAAACTCTTACCTATGTACAAGTATGCCTTGCACTAGTGTGCAGAGATGCTCAACATGTACGAGTGTAAATACTATGCAGGGTGGTATCAGTGTACATGTATGTCCTTAACAGGAATATAGCTCTGTACAGTCAATGTAGTTAGCAGGGAGTGAGTTTAGTAAGAGTTTAGTGTGATCTGCACTAATGTACAGATGTGTAAACCTGTGTAGGAGAGATACTTATACAGATAGCAGAAATTAGGGTCTGTATACAGAATTGTGTGTATGTATCAGGTTATAGGTAAGGTGTGTGTTCTAGTAGACAGGTGAGTGTGTACATGGGTTATCTAGGGTATCTGTGTGTTAGGGAGTAACAATGTTTCCTGTGAACCAAGTCCCTATGTGAGTAACCCTGTGTCAAGTTGTACTAGTTGTGTGTGTGTATTGAAGGTGAAACGGGGGTCCAGTGTAGTGTACAGGTAGTGTAGGGAGGAGTCTCCTTGTGGTTCAGTTAGGTGAAGATTGTCTTTGTACCAATATAGGTGAGGGTGTGTTATACTTGAGCACACTTATAGTAGGGTATAAGGTTTGGTAGGGAGATATAGACCCACAAATAGGTTATGTTTTTGGGTGAGCTTCATATGGGTATATATATATATATATATATATATATATATATATATATATATATATATATATATATATATATATATATATATATATATATATATATATATATACGAATAGATAAGGACCTCGTGTACAGGTAGTATAGCCAGGGGTAAACACCTAGGATAGATGTCTAATCAATAGGGTAGATACCCTAATAGCAAGACAACCTATAGATGCAACCAAGACTTAGGAACCCATATAACCTAGGAATAGATTAGATGTTCAGTTTAATCTTAAATATTGATTTACTTTTGATTAAATAATATAGGTTTACTGGACATCGATTTGGACACCGGTTCAACCTAGTTCCAACTTGGAGTGCAGGCAAGTACATGCACTGAATTCATTTTATTTTCTGATATTGCCTCTATTTCATGATTTAGATATTCATACCGTGTTTGTGACACTCTCGTTACACGTGATTAGTATTCTATGGATTTACTTCTTCATTACTCATGATTCGTATCTTACCGTGATTCGTGCATCTTACATACGTGAATTAAATCCATGAATGTTAGTGTCGGGCGGGAAAATACCTCAATACATGTGTGAATACCCTATCTGTTCTCTGTGTAATCATGTGGATAGCAATCGCACAATTCACGTGTGATTTGTCGTATCGTGTGGATAGTAATCGTACATTATCGTGTGCGATTTGTCGTATTACCCGAGCCATTCACATACCGAACCTGGTATTTCAAATAACACTTAGAAGCTAGGAATTTGACATTGTTCACTCTTATCACACCATCATTACTTGTTTCTCATATGTCACTGTTTACCTAAACTGCTACTTAGTTTTACTTGTTTATCTATGTACTCTAGTTTCATATATCCTAACTCTTGTTATATAGTCTTTATTATGTCTTGAACTATTATGCAATATTTGTACTTACTCCAATCATGACTAGATAACCTTATTTTTAGGCGATTAGTTAGAGGCTTGTTGCCCCACATAATATGAGCTGACAAAGAACCTAGCACCTGAGATTGAGTTGGGTATTTTGGAGAGCCGGGATGTTACAAAGGTCGTGATGTAGGCAGAGGATGCTTAGCCTAGTTTAGCTTTTATTTCATATAATTGGGTCCGAATTTGTCTCCGGAATTCATCCTTGGGCTGAATTATACTATATTTGATGAGTTAGTATTTTCTCTAGTTTTGTTGGTTGTGATTTGACTTTGGATATGTTTCATGATATATTTTAGAACTCTTTATCTAATTTGATGTGATTGAGTATGGAATTCATATTATTCCTATATATGATTTATCTTATAATTGTGAGATGATCATTATTATATGGATGGGATATTATATGTTGTTAAACAGCTTTCTACCACCGATGCTGCGACGTAGGCTGAATGTACCCACGACTCATGTCCAATTTTTGGGTGCGGGTCGTGACAATGGTCTCAACTACCTCTCTTTATAGGTAGTGCTTCCACAACTTCAACAATAATCTCTCTTAAATTTAAGTCATTTGTCGGGTAGTACTTCTCATATGACTATAACTATTCAGATGCACACACCCCTAAGCCATTTCTTTTTAGAATCATTGTCAATAATGAATCCTTTCAATGCAAATGGCAAGGTTAAAATGAATGTCGTCGTCAATCTCTTATTTAGTTCATCAAATAGAATATGGCACTCCTTTATCCAAGTAAAAGCTTCTCCATTCTTAATTTCTTTAGTACAATCCTCAGATGCTCTTTGTGCTCCTCTACCGTCTTCGAATATATCAAGATGTAAGTAATAAATACTGCCATGAATTTGTCGATGTATAGGTAGAAATTTTTTTATCAGATTCATAAATAATGTTAGTGCATTCGTCTGACTGATGGTATCACTAAAAACTTGTATTGTCCATATCGAGTCCTAAAAGCCGCCTTCGGGTTATCTTCCTTATGTATCTTCACCTAATAATACCTGAATTACAAGTCACTTTTTGAGCTCCACTTAACTGGTCAAGTAGATCATTAGACTATACATATGGCATATGATTGTTATAGTCTTAACTTAACAATTTATGATAGGAAAACTCGTGTTATAAAGCAAAAAAAATTGGAGCAGTACTGTTGGACTTTTTCTTATGCTTGTGGAAGGTTTTCCTCTTTTAAGGCTAAAAAGATAGTCCCACATTGGAAACACTCAAAGTGAGTATCTCAATATGTCACGTCCCAGAACCAGAATACTGGAGAGCGGGGGCAGACATAGCCAGCGACGTATATTGAAATAGAATACATCTCAACTATACGGTCACGGCTGTCTAGATATGAGGGTTTACTACAAGCCAGCAGTCTCTTAAGGTCAAGCCTATTGTCTCAATCTCAAGCAATTAACAGAGTTACAAGATATTAGAGCATCAAATATATATATATATAAGGCGTCCCAAATATTACATATTGGATGATCATGAAGCTAGTCGTACAAAATGATAGGACTAGCAAGAGTTCAGTCATACATGATCAACCCTAGGATTTGTTAATCATGTTTACAGCCCGTAGGCAGACAGTAAGTAAATGTACATCGAGCTAACAGGTGCTCGTCGGCAAACGCCTCAAAAGAATAAATTTACATATAAGTGGGTGAAACAAAAAGGGAAAACCCACTCGTAGCCCGGGTTCCGTCTAGTGTTTACCATTGGGCTGGAAGCTTGGTAGATCCTCGGGAGCTGCTCCGAAATCTGGCCACACAAAACCAGCTGGGTCAAACCCCAGAAAGAGCAAGTGCCACAAGGAGGCCATAAATAAGAACAAAAGCCAGCATATCAGAACATAAAGAATAAAAGGAAAGTACAAGTAATAAAAGTACACAGGACGATAAACGACTAGGGACGTGGAACCATTCCGGGAGCCAGTTACAATCCTTAAACCAAACAAGGACCGGGATTGTACCCCTTTGCCTGAATAGCTCACTGTCTCTACCCATTTATCGTTAGAGATAAGTAAAACAATCATGATCAAGAGTTCCAGGTACAGGGGCTAGACAAGACTTAGACAGAGCTGGACACCATTTATTCACAATCGGCCAAGCAAGTACTACGGCTTACTACTTTAACTAACTAGGGTTATCACAAGCCTAATTACTAACAAGATGTAAGTGAGAATTTTCAGTCCCAAGCCCTGCAGACTATCCAGTTATCCTTCTGCGGGTTGAGAGTTATAGGTGGGTACATTGCCCGGGAGACAAATGTACCCTTAGGTGACTTAGAGGGTGCAACACATGACAATGTGCTAGAAATGTGCTCTACTCGTCGGCAAGCTACAAGTCCATTAAAGCGCCCAGATAACGAGATTGCCTATGACTAGAAATTCTCCATGTTCTAGTTTGATCTAATAATTAGCCTAATCCAATTTAGCGCGAGTCCCTGGCCGTGGTACCCAGGAAGTCACGTCCTAGTCATGATGCAAGACAAGACAAGTGGATTGTACAAGCAAGCAAGCAGGAACACCCACGGTGTCAAGGCAAGTCAAGTCAAGTTATCAAGTCAAGTCAAGTCAGGAGTGCGCCGCCACGGCCACTATCAAGTTATCAAGATAAATCATGTCAGGGTGCTTGTTAGGAGTGTGCCACAACGGGCCACTATCATGTCAGGTTGGTCATGTCAGGAGTGCACCACTATGGGTCACTGTCGTGTTATGCTAGTTCCTTACCATGCCATGCCATGTACAATAGTCATTCCAAACATATTAAGTAAAATCAAGTTCATGTCAAAAGGCGTAAGGATATAAAATGGGCGTAAAATATCTAATAAAATACTAATATAAATAGGACTATAGAAGAGCCAAGATCAAGAAATAAACAAATTCATCATAGACAAGTAGGTTGTACAGGGCATGTACTGCGCAGGGTGCCAAGTGCACAGGTGTCAATTGCGCAGGGTGAGCTGCGCAGGGTACCAACTGCGCAGGGTGAGCAGCGCAGCAGATGGATTGCGCTGGATCAGGTTGCGCAGGAATGGATAGCGCAGGGTCAGATTGCGCATGAGTGGAGTGCGCAGGGATAGATGGCGCATGGGCAGACTGCGCATGAGCAGACTGCGCATGATCAGACTGCGCATGAATCCATGCGCACTCGGGTTGAGCGCAGTTTGCCAAGGGGCAAGCTGCGTGGTCGGCGCTGCGCTAAGGAGCGCTGGCCGAGGGAAAATGTGCAATCCAGCCCTGCGCTAAAGAGCGCAGGCTGCTGTCTTCTTCTCCAGGCCGAGAAGAAGACTCCAAGAACTCTAAGGTTCAAAACTTCATAACTTAGTCAAATCAAAACAAAATCTAGATTTTCAAAGTTCTAACTTGAGTAAAATCGAATTCTCTTCCACATGGAAGCATCAAAACATGCAAAAATTGAAGTTAAATAGATCAACACCAAGGATTTTCGAAAATGGTTAAAACCTAGATCTAGAAGAATGAAAGCTCCAAATCACAAAATATCAAGTTCTAAAGTTGTTCTCCATGGCCTAGTCTAGTTAATGGACAAAAAAAGTGGTGCTTATTTGATGGCAAGGTGCACTTGCCTATGGGTTGGGGAGTTGTGTGGAAGAAGGAAGAAGAAGAAGTTGTAAGAATTTAATAGAGTTATGGAGGAGAGAGAAAAGGTTGGTAGGTTTTAATGAGGGTGGTTGTGATGGAATGGAGGTGGAGAATAGGCTAAGGTGTTCCACTCATGATGAACCAACCAAACCAAACCAACTCCACAAAATAAAACCAAGCCATGGTCCAAAACCCATTTACGAAAACCCGAATCCACAAGTCGAGAAAATAAAATACGTGCCGAAATCAAATCACGAGTACAAATACGGAATACAGGAAATGGGGGTGACAACTCTACCCACCTTCAAAGAATTCCGTCCTCGGAATTTAATTAAGGAGCTAGAGATTGCCACGACAAGCTATACTAAGCACAGGCAAGCTACACTAAGCAGTTCAATCATACAATCATACAATGCAAGCAAGAAAAGGGAAAGCGTAAGACATAAGAAAGACATTATATCTCACGAGTCAAACAGGTAGGGATATCGTGATCGGATGTCGTCCACACGCTCCCACGTTGACTCACCTAGAGAGTGATGACCCCAAGCAACACGGACTAAGTTAATAGTCTTGTTCTTGAGCGTCTTTTCTCTCCGGTCCAATATAGACACGGGCCTCTCCTCATACGAAAGGTTGGTACCAACAACCAATTCCGAATGATCTAGGATATGGCTCGGGTCCGGGATGTACCGTCTTAATTGGGATACATGGAATATATCATGTACCTCACTTAGCGACGGCGGAAGAGCGAGACGATAGGACACATCGCCTACTCGCTCCAGAATAGCGAACGGCCATATATACCTAGGACTAAGCTTTCCCCACACGCCAAAACGAATGACGCCGCGGGTAGGCGAGATCCTAAGGAATACATAGTCGCCGATGGCAATTTCTAAGGGACGCCGATGAGCATCGGCCCAATGGCGCTGGCGATCCTGAGCAACTCGGAGGTGATCTCTGGCTTTCCTGACCACTTCAACCGTCTGAGAAATTAGTTCTGGACCGAGCATCTGCCTCTCTCCGACATCATCCCATGCTAACGGGGATCTGTACTTCCTGCCATACAGAGCCTCGAAGGGTGCCATCTGGATACTGGCCTAGAAACTATTGTTGTACGAGAATTCCACCAGGTGCAGGTGATCCTCCCATGAACCATCGAAGTCAAGGGTACATGACCGTAACATATCTTCGAGAGTTTGTATAGTACGCTCTGACTGCCTATCTGTCTGCGGATGATACGCTGAGCTGAACTTGAGACGAGTCCCCAAACTTTGATGAAGACTGTGCCAGAAGTACGATGTGAATCTCGTATCCCTGTCTGATACTATGCTGATAGGCACTCCGTGAAGTCTGACGATCTGCCTGAGATATATCTCTGCTAGCTGTGCCGTCGACTGTCCAACTCTAAATGGAAGAAAGTGTGCCACCTTGGTAAGCCTGTCCACAATGACCCAAATAGCATCTCTGCCTGCCGGAGATCTGGGTAACCCAGTCACGAAATCCATGGTTATGTGTTCCCATTTCCATTCTGGGATCGGCAAGGGTTGAAGAAGTCCAGCTGGCCTCTGATGTTCAGCCTTGACCTGTTGGCAAACCAAACATCGAGAGACATACCGGGCTATCTTCCTCTTCATACCATTCCACCAAAAGTGTTGACGAATATCTCTGTACATCTTTGTGCTGCCTGGGTGGATGGAATACTGCGAACTGTGGGCCTCTGCCATGACTTCCTGTCTGATATCTCCACTGGGTACACAAAGATGCGTGCCGTGTCGAAGTGTACCATCCTCATGAATACATAACTCTGGCCTTCTCCCTGCCTCGCACTCTGCTCTAAGCCGCTGAATCTTGGAATCTGTTAACTGTGCTGTCCGGATCCTCTCAACTATGGTGGACTGAATCTGTAGGCTGGCCATCAAGGCCACATTAGAAGGGAGGACAACTTCTATACCCATCTTCTGAAGATCTGCCAATAGCTCTGGTTGCGCCGTCAGGAAATAAACTCCGGCTCTCTGGCTCAATGCATCTGCTACAACGTTGGCCTTCCCTGGATGATACTGCAGATCCATATCGTAGTCCACCAGTAGCTCGAGCCATCTTCTCTGCCGCATATTAAGATCCTTCTGGGTGAAAACATACTTCAGGCTCTTATGATCAGTAAATATTTCTACTCTGTCTCCGTACAAATAGTGCCTCCACAACTTAAGTGCAAACACTACTGCTGCTAGCTCCAAGTCGTGGGTCGGGTAATTTTTCTCATGATCACGGAGTTGACGTGACGTATAAGCAATTATCTTCCCATGCTGCATCAAAACACATCCCAATCCTCTGCCTGAAGCGTCGCAATAAACTGTGAATCCTCCGGTCCCATCTGGAAGGATGAGAATGGAAGCCGTTATCAAACCTCGCTTCAACTTCTCAAATGATTCCTGACATTCTGCTGTCCAAACGAACGGCACATCCTTGCGGGTCAGCTGGGTCATCGGCGCTGAAATCCTTGCAAAATCAGAGACGAACCGCCGGTAGTAGCCGGCCAATCCAAGAAAGCTGCAAACTTCTGCCACTGAGCTGGGTACTGGCCATGCCTCGATAGCCACAATCTTTTGGAGATCCACTTCCACTCCTCCTCTGGTAATGATGTGACCCAAGTAAGAAATGAGATCGAGCCAGAACTCGCATTTACTGAACTTGGCGTACAACTGGTGCTCTCTAAGAATCTGGAGGACAACTCTGAGATGCTGCTCGTGCTCTGCTTCACTCTTGCTGTAGACCAGGATGTCATCAAGGAACACTATCACAAACTGATCCAAGTAAGGCATGAAAATACGGTTCATGAGGTCCATGAACACTGCCGGCGCATTGGTCGCTCCAAAGGGCATAACTAGAAACTCCCAATGCCCGTACCTAGATCTGAATGCCGTCTTCGGGATGTCCTGCTCTCTGACTCTGATCTGGTGGTATCCTGACCGCAAGTCTATCTTCGAGAAAACTGAAGCCCCTTTGAGTTGATCAAACAAGTCATCTATCCTTGGAAGAGGGTATCTGTTCTTGATTGTCACTGAGTTCAAGGTACGATAATCAACACATAGCCTGGACGTACCATCCTTCTTTTTCACAAGAAGCATCGGGGCTCCCCAAGGCGATCCACTAGCACGAATGAATCCCTTGGTTCTAAGTTCTTCAATCATCTTGTACAAAATCTCCAACTCTGAAGGTGCCATTCTGTAGACTCGCTCTGATACTAGTGCTGTCCCGGGAATCAAGTCAATGGTGAACTCGATCTCCCGCTCTGGTGGCATCCCTGGAAGTTCCTCTGGGAAGACATCTGGAAACTCTTCAACTATCCGGGGCAACTGCACTGCTGCTACTGCCATCCGCAATACTGGAGGAGATGGCTCTACTGCGCCTCTAGAAAATGAAAACTCTGGCTCTCCGGGAATACTAAAGACAACTCTGCCAACATGGCAGTCTATCCTAGCATAATGGTTCCTCAACCAATCCATGCATAGGACTACATCATAGTCTGCCATAGGAAACTCTATGAGCCTAGCGGGGAACTCTCTACCGCTAACTACGATCCGACACGAGGAAAATACTCGATCTACTCCCACAAGACCATTACCAGTAAGTATATTGAGCCTCACTGATAATGACTCGGGCTCCAATCCTATCCGTGTCGCAAATCGTGCAGACATGATTGAATGCGATGCACCAGAATCAAATAATATAGATGCTGGAAAGGTGTTGACGAGAATAGTACCTGCCACTACCTCACCTGGTGCAACTTCTTCTTTCATGGTCATTATCATAGCCTGACCTCTAGCTGCGGGTCCCCTCTGCTGGAAACTCCTCTGTCAGTTCTGTGCTGGAGCCTGGGTGAACTGCTGCTGGAAGGCCTGGGCCTGGGGCGCCAATGGCCTCGGGTACTGCTGCTGCTGCTGGACTGGAACTGGGGCTGGTCCTCTCACCGAAGAACTAGAAAGGTTGGATAATGATGGACCTCCCCTATTCGGGCAGGTCCCTATCTGGTGGTCTACTCCTCCACAAGCCAGGCACAATCTCTGTGCCCTACGACACTCTGCCACTACATGGCCCGGCTTCCCACAATGAGAACATCTCACCGCGGAAGACTGCTTCTGCTTCTGCTGCTGCGGGTACGTCAGGGTCGAATGCTGAACCGACGTCACTGAGGCCGCCCGCCTCGGAGTTCTAATGGTTATACCCCTAGCTGTCGGGGCTGGAGCTGAAGATTGGTGCATCTGGTTGTGGGACCGCTTCCTGCCTCCGGTCCTGTCCACAATTCTCCGGGAGGTATACTTATGCCTCCTTGCTGCCTTCAATACTGCATCGAACGTCTGGTGCTCGAACTGCTCGACAGCCAATAATATCTCTAAATACAGTCCTTGCTGGAACCGCTGAGCCCTATCGAACTCGGTTGCCACCAAGGTGGGGGCGAACCTACTCAGCCTAGAAAACTCGGTCGCATAGCCATCGACCATCCTGCCTCCTTGCTTCAAGTTGGTGAATCTGGTCTGCAAGTCGTACCGTGCCACCGCATCAAAGTACTTTGTCTGGAATCTCTCTCTGAACGTCGTCCAAGTAACTGGTACCGCTAACCCCATGGCATGAGCTGCCCACCAATCGCGAGCCAAGTCCAGTAACTGTAGCCGTACCACCGCCACCTTCTCATTCTCAGGTGTCCTAGCTGCTTCTAGAACCACCTCGGTATCCTGAAGCCAAGCGTCCGCGGCAATCGCATCTTCACTGTCGTCGAAGAAGGAAGGGTTCAAGCGCTTGAAACTGTTGGCCGCCTGATTCCCTTGGGGACCTCCTCGGTTTAGTGCATCATGAACTTCCTGGTGCAAGGCGTCGCCTCGACGATCTTGGGATGCAAGCAGTTCTCTGATAAGCCCTACCAAAGGTCCCTCATCCTGTCTAGCTGGTTGAACGGGCGGAGCTGCCTGAACTGGAGGTTCTGAGCCTCCGGGAAGCATAACTCGGGATGCTACTCCAGAGTGTTGAGCTTGATCTTCCTGGTGCTGGGGTGCTTGTTGAGCTTCCTCTGGCTGGTTGGCAGGTCCGGGAGCAATGCCGCTGAAGAAGACGACATAGGGAACAGTAAAGAAAGGACCAGGACAGATCAATGATACAAGCATGTGATCAGGTCAAGAATCTCAGGGATTTGAAGATACGAGCAGAGATCAAGGGCGAATATTGATTGAGACATCTATTCGGTAAACCCTCACATTTCTTGATTGACAAGACCTGCATGGGCCACCACTTAAACCGTATCACGCCCCAGAACCAGAATACTGGAGAGCGGGGGCAGACATAGCCAGCTACGTATATTGAAATAGAATACATCTCAACTATACGGTCACGGCTGTCTAGATATGAGGGTTTACTACAAGCCAGCAGTCTCTTAAGGTCAAGCCTATTGTCTCAATCTCAAGCAATTAACAGAGTTACAAGATATTAGAGCATCAAATATATATATATATAAGGCGTCCCAAATATTACATATTGGATGATCATGAAGCTAGTCGTATAAAATGATAGGACTAGCAAGAGTTCAGTCATACATGATCAACCCTAGGATTTGTTAATCATGTTTACAGCCCGTAGGCAGACAGTAAGTAAATGTGCATCGAGCTAACAGGTGCTCATCGACAAACGCCTCAAAAGAATAAATTTACATATAAGTGGGTGATACAAAAAGGGAAAACCCACTCGTAGCCCGGGTTCCGTCTAGTGTTCACCATTGGGCTGGAAGCTTGGTAGATCCTCGGGAGCTGCTCCGAAATTTGGCCACACAAAACCAGCTGGGTCAAACCCCAGAAAGAGCAAGTGCCACAAGGAGGCCACAAATAAGAACAAAAGCCAGCATATCAGAACATAAAGAATAAAAAAAAAGTACAAGTAATAAAAGTACACAGGGCGATAAACGACTAGGGACGTGGAACCATTCCGGGAGCCAGGTTACAATCCTTAAACCAAACAAGGACCGGGATTGTACCCCTTTGCCTGAATAGCTCACTGTCTCTACCCATTTATCGTTAGAGATAAGTAAAACAATCATGATCAAGAGTTCCAGGTACAGGGGCTAGACAAGACTTAGACAGAGCTGGACACCATTTATTCACAATCGGCCAAACAAGTACTACGGCTTACTACTTTAACTAACTAGGGTTATCACAAGCCTAATTACTAACAAGATGCAAGTGAGAATTTCCAGTCCTAAGCCCTGCAGACTATCCAGTTATCCTTCCGCGGGTTGAGAGTTATAGGTGGGTACATTGCCCGGGAGATAAATGTACCCTTAGGTGACTTAGAGGGTGCAACACATGACAGTGTGCTGGAAATGTGCTCTACTCGTCGGCAAGCTACAAGTCCATTAAAGCGCCCAGATAACGAGATTGTCTGTGACTGAGAATTCTCCATGTTCTAGTTTGATCTAATAATTAGCCTAATCCAATTTAGCGCGAGTCCCTGGCCGTGGTACCCAGGAAGTCATGTCCTAGTCATGATGCAAGATAAGACAAGTGGATTGTACAAGCAAGCAAGCAGGAACACCCACGGTGTCAAGGCAAGTCAAGTCAAGTTATCAAGTCAAGTCAAGTCAGGAGTGCGCCGCCACGGCCACTATCAAGTTATCAAGATAAATCATGTCAGGGTGCTTGTTAGGAGTGCGCCACGACGGGCCACTATCATGTCAGGTTGGTCATGTCAGGAGTGCACCACTATGGGTCACTGTCGTGTTATGCTAGTTCCTTACCATGCCATGCCATGTACAATAGTCATTCCAAACATATTAAGTAAAATCAAGTTCATGTCAAAAGGCGTAAGGATATAAAATGGGCGTAAAATATCTAATAAAATACTAATATAAATAGGACTATAGAAGAGCCAAGATCAAGAAATAAATGAATTCATCATAGATAAGTAGGTTGTGCAGGGCATGTACTGCGCAGGGTGCCAAGTGCGCAGGTGTCAATTGTGCAGGATGAGCTGCGCAGGGTACCAACTGCGCAGGGTGAGCAGCGCAACAGATGGATTGCGCTGGATCAGGTTGCGCAGGAATGGATGGCGCAGGGTCAGATTGCGCATGAGTGGAGTGCGCAGGGATAGATGGCGCATGGGCAGACTACGCATGAGCAGACTGCGCATGATCAGACTGCGCATGAATCCATGCGCACTCGGGTTGAGCGCAGTTCACCAAGGGGCAAGCTGCGCGGTCGGTGTTGCGCTAAGGAGCGCTGGCCGAGGAGAAATGCACAATCCAGCCCTGCGCTAAAGAGCGCAGGCTGCTGTCTTCTTTTCCAGGCCGAGAAGAAGACTCCAAGAACTCTAAGGTTCAAAACTTCATAACTTAGTCAAATCAAAACCAAATCTTGATTTTCAAAGTTCTAACTTGAGTAAAATCGAATTCTCTTCCACATGGAAGCATCAAAACATGCAAAAATCGAAGTTAAATAGATCAACACCAAGGATTTTCGAAAATGGTTAAAACCTAGATCTAGAAGAATGAAAGCTCCAAATCACAAAATGTCAAGTTCTAAAGAGTTCTAAAGTTGTTCTCCATGGCCTAGTCTAGTTAATGGACAAATAAAAAGTGGTGCTTATTTGATGGCAAGGTGCACTTGCCTATGGGTTGGGGAGTTGTGTGGAAGAAGGAAGAAAAAGAAGTTGTAAGAATTTAATGGAGTTATGGAGGAGAGAGAAAAGGTTGGTAGGTTTTAATGAGGGTGGTTGTGATGGAATGGAGGTGGAGAATAGGCTAAGGTGTTCCACTCATGATGAACCAACCAAACCAAACCAACTCCACAAAATAAAACCAAGCCATGGTCCAAAACCCATTTACGAGAACCCGAATCCACAAGTCGAGAAAATAAAATACATGCCGAAATCAAATCACGAGTACAAATACGGAATACAGGAAATAGGGGTGACACAATATAATACCGTGCTTGGTGTTGAAAGATGCACATAGGTGGTAGCCTGAATGGTGGGTGCCATGTGGGACATTTTCCTATTAGGATCAAGTTTAAACTCCTCAAGAAAGCATTTATACTTTTTGACAGTCTCTAGGGAAATTTTCCTTAAGAGATAAGCCCCAAAGGACTTCGATCGGACTTGAACTCAAACTCGGACTATGACTCTGACGCGGGCTTAAACGTGTAAAGTGATACTTTGATGGCGTACTTTGCACTTAGCACGTCATCATCGTCGTATGGTACTTATGCTCATATGTTGTGCTTGTACGCGAGATTTATGAAAGAGAAACATGCGCGAGTTGCATGGGCGGTTGCTAGCGTGGTTGCTGCAAGGGTACAAACACAACCGCATACATGGACACTGAGTAGGTTATGCCCGGTATACGTGCAACCTATGTGCGGTTATGCCCGTCTGTGCATATGAGTGAATGTGCTGGTGCACTGCGGCACGTATGTACGCACGAGTAGATGCGCTGCTGGGCCTATACGTGCAGGAGCATCTGCGGCTATGCTGTTGTGTGTATATGCGTAGACAACGTTGTTGGGCACATATCTCCGTCGATTGCAGGATTTGAACGATAATGGAAAGATTTTGTTAATTATTCAAATCCAATTTTTATGGGATTTGAATTTAATTCATTCTTATCTTACTATAATTGTAGTGCAACCAAAATTAGGGTTAGAATTTAGTCCCTACACTATAAATACTCTCTTCGTGTCTCCTTTGAAAAATTACTTCAAAATTGGGAGACACAAGAAAGGGTCCTATTGCTGCTGTCATTGGAGTCCAAGAGTTCGTTCGAGATGAAGAGGTGGCAGCGAGCATTCTAGAAGTTCTCTTGTAAACTTGCTGGTTCCTGAGAGCGGATCATGTAAGGGCAAATCTTTGAGCAACAGTGATTCTCATCACCCTATCATGCCGAAAGTTTTGTTTTTTTCTTCTTATACCTTCTTCTATTTTGTATACATTCAATCTCAATTGCAACTGCATTTGCAAGAAAAAAATGCAATCTAATTTTTGAGAGCTTGTGTAACCTTCATAGTTTCAAATTCTATAATTAGGGGTAATTTTGGTCAAAACTTTTTTAATTGCTAATTGTGCCAAATTATTAATACTTTCTAATTAGAAATTGGTTAGATATTTAATTGCCATTAGTCATGACTTAGAAATTAGTTCTAGAAGCTTCTACAATTGTTATATTCAAATTAACTAATTTGATTACATTCTAACAAACTTGGATTCCTTCCATGGAAATTAAATTGGAAATCGAATGGAGGGTGGCAAACTTTCAATTACACCCAACTCCACACCCTCACCATGTGGCCGACCATATAAACCTTTCCATTCCACATAAACCTTTCCATTCCATTTCATTTCACTTTACACTTTACACTTCATCTTCTTCTTCCTCAAGTCATTTTCTCCAAATTTCTAAGGAGCACCAAGCCCTAATTCTTCATCCCTCCAAAGCTTTTCCAATTCTTCCTCTATGTAGAGCTAGAGCTTTGGAGCACACGGGAAGCTTGGGAGGAGCACTAGCAAGGAGTTTGGAGCTAGTTCTTCCATCACCATCAAATTCGTGGATCCATAAGGAGTAGCTTTTCTATATAGGTATCGATTTCTTCCACAAATTTCTATCGTGAAATTCTAACTAGAGTTAGTAGGAGACTCGTAATAGGGGGATCTAACATTTTAGGTGGTGAATTAGGTTGTAGAGGACTCATTCCTAGTAGTTCTAAAGTTTAGAATGGTGAATTTCTGTTCACTACGAATTTGTGATCATCAAGTGTTTGACATATTCCCAAAGGGATTTTGTGTCGAATTATGAGTTATGCTTGTGTCTTAAATAAGATACTAGTAATTTGTGTCATGATACTTTAGGTTAACCATAGTTAAATTGATTCTTCATATGCAATTTGGTTTTATTGTGTCAATTATTATATGTATAATCATGTGGAAGAGCAATATAGGTATTTGTGATTTTAGGTGTTTGTATAAATGTCAACATGCATATTTTAGATATACATACTCATATAGACTATTAGGTGAGGTATCAAATGAGATTTGAGTATCATGGATTATGTTTGGGTACCAAATGGTAATTGAATGTCCATGAGGGTGTGTGCTTGTGCATAGCAGCAGGTAGGGATTATTGTATATGTGTGTGTGTCCTATGTGTAGGACATGAGAATTTAGGTGTACCTTGAGGAGAGCAAGTGAACCATGTGTGTCTGTGATATATATATCATGGAGTTTAGGTAAGTTGCAGTTTGTTTGTACAGTAGAGAGTCAAAAGGGTGCAAGGGGAATAACTGCAGTCTGTATCAGATGGGTATAACTGCAGTGAAGGAGTAAGATTGTAAGAGTATCAACAGTTACAGGCAGCCTAGCAGTAGGCTAGTAGCAACTGCATCTGTAGCAGGTCAATAGGGGGTGGAGAACAACTCTATATTGTGCTTGTTTAGACAAACACCAACTATAGGGGTTTAGCAGCAGCAGGCTGTATGCTAACCTGAGTGCAGTATTAGCAGCAGTTCAAACTGCAGTTGGGGAGGAAAATCTAGTATTTTGTAGGCAACCAATGTAAGGAAGCAGGTAGTAGCTTTAACTGAAGATAATCTGCAGTAGGGGTATGTGTAGCAGTTACAAGGGGTAATTAATGTGACCTGCATTTTGTAGCAGTTAACTGCGGAGCATATACAGGCAACAGTGTACGCCATAACAACAACAGTCTTCTGGACTAGATTACAGTCATGTATTGTGAATGTGTTTCCTGTAGTAAAGTTTACCTATATGTGTGTGTCATGTATTGGCATACCATATGCAGCAGTAAATCTTTGAGTGAGTGAGGAGGGAATACAGGAGCTATAGTTATGAGTTAGTGTGCGTGTGTAGGGTTCATAATGTCATGTTTGTTAGTGTCGTCATGTGTGTTAGTGTCTTGGGTATATACATATATATATATATATATATATATATATATATATATATATATATATATATATATATATGTATATATATATGTATATATATATGTATATATCCCCACAATTTTTGCATCCCCATGTTCACATTCGTTGGATGTGCTTTGTGTCATCTAATCTTAACCATTGGTAAATCAACGGTTAAGATTAGATGACTTAAAGCACCATCCAACGGTGCAAATAGGGGGGATGCTCGGGGATGCAAAAAGTGTGGGGATCTTGATCCTTCCTCATATATATATATATATATATATATATATATATATATATATATATATATATATGAGGAGGGATCCACATCCGCTCACTTTTGCATCCCCTATGTATCCCCATGATAACACCCATTGAATCTTGTTTAAGTCATCTAATCTTAACCATTGAAAAATCAACGATTAAGATTAGATGACTTAAACAAGATCCAGTAGATGTGAAAGAGGGGATGCAAAAGTGAGGGGATGCGAATCCTCTCTCTCTCTCTCTCTCTCTCTCTATATATATATATATATATATATATATATATATATATATATATATATATATATATATGTGTGTGTGTGTTTTTTTTAGGATTTTGAGACCTGAGGCAAATTCTAAAAGTGGTGCCCCCAAAGCTTAATCTTCATATTATATTATTTTAATATTGCCAACCCAAAATTCAAGAAGTAAAATAATAAACAAAATTTAATATCCAAAAAAATATATGTTATAACAAAATACTAATAAAATTGCAGAGGTTCCAAACCAAAAAAATATAACTGATATTCCAGACAAATAAATAAATAAAATCTAACAACGCTTGGAGTAGTTCATAATGGTAATATGTAATAAAAAGAACTTAGTTATCAAACACTTCCTCAAGGCATCATGACACTGGAATTAAAAAATAGACCAAAATATGAGTACACTAATTTCATATGTTGTGGCCTCAAAGTCAAAATTTATTCACTATTTTATTTATTCCATCCATCCCAAAATAGTACTATATCTTGAGTTGCAGAAAGTGATTCTTTTTTTCAATACTATTTAAGTAAAACAAGTAAATATGAATAGAATTATTTTGTCACATATCTAGGAAATTAAAAACCTTCATACACTACCAAAATAAGTGAATTTAGCGACGTTATTAGCGACCCCGCAAGAAAACGTCGCTAAATAATATGTATTTAGCGACTCCATAAAACAAAGTCATAGAACGTTGCTATTTGCGACATATAGCGACGAATTGCGTCAGCGTTTAGTATTAGTAGAAAAGGCGCCGCTGGAGGTCGATAAACATCGCTAACTTTTGCAAAATAGCGACGTTTAGTGACGTGTTGGAATTATTCAATAATTATGGGGCCACACATGTAAAATTAATTGTGTTTGGGCTATCTAAATAATTAAGCCAAATTAAAGTGATCTATTTGGAAAATTGGCTTAAGGGTATAATTGTCATGGAATTAATGTGTAGATACCGGAGATAATTCTAATTTGATGAGGGGCCAAATTAGAAATATCACAACACACATATCTATATATATGTGTATTTATTAGGGTTATGGTCCCCAACTCATATGGCCACCAAAGAGAGGGTTTCTCTATTCTCTTCTGCATCCCCATCAACAAAAAGAGGAACAAAGATTTAATCTTTATTATTAAGGGCCGTAGCGGGTTGGAAGATCAAATCCCACAAAGAAAAACGTTTGCTTCAAGATCCGTCAAGCAAAGACAATGGATTCAGGTACGCTTTCGCAATCAATTTAATTTATGTTCTTCATCTCATGAATCGACAGGCATTAATATCCAACAAGTGGTATCAGAGCCTCCTTGTTTGATTTATGAGGTAGAAGTTTCAAAATTATTTTTTGTTCTTGTTTGGAAACCCTAGATTGTTTAATCTTTTTTTTTGGGTTCCAATTCAATAAATTAATCCGGATTCGGTTCATGATAATGTTAATCTTTGTTGCTGGCCATCTTGGTCGTCTTGGTCACTTCTTATTGGCTTATATAGAGTTTGCTAATGCTGGATTCAGTAGAGATGTATGGTTGTTGTTGAGTTATGAATTCAGAAACATGAAAATATTAAAGGTTGACAACTATAGAATTTTTGTTGCTGTTTGGTTGCATGTTTCTGTTCAAATGGTCTCTTCTATATAGTTAGCTCCGCTAGCTACAGCTTTTCCGATTTTTTTTTTCCTTTCTTGGCTTTAAACCACTGTATAAAGAAAGGTACAAGTCATTTGGGAGATTTTTTCAATATTTTGGAAGATTAAATATTATATAATGATGTAGTTAGACAATTTTATGTTTGGCATAAATTTAGTTTCCAATAAATTTATGTTCCAAGTCATATATTTGATGTAATCTATTAACGTACATATCTTCAGCAGATTATTTTAATATAATCTTTATGGGTTATTTGAAGCAATATATTGGTTCATATCTTCAGTAAAATATTACGTGAATTTTATTATGTTAACAATGCTCGATTTAGTCAAATTAAGAATATTTGTTTGAATCATGTAAATAAATTCACATGCATATGATAAAAGGAGATATCTTTAAGATATATGATTGTTTTTCAAATTAAAATTAGGATTTTGTCTTCGGTAGATTATTTTATTTAAAATAATCCTTATAGATTATTTGATATAATCTGTTAATCCATATATTTGACATTCTATAGATTATTCTATTTAAAGTAATCCTTGTGCATTATTTGATATTATCTTTGGATGCATATCCTCCGTAGATTATTTCATGAATTTTGTTATAATGATAATATCTAATTTTGCCAAATTGAAATTCATGATTATGCTTTTGATTACTTTATTTGAGTAATAATCTTATGAATATGTATGTATATAAAATTTTGGGCATGATTCAGTTTTGTAAAATTCAGTCAACATTCAATTTTTTGGTGCCTTTTACGACTAGCAATAGTTGTCCAATATTCTAAGTAGACTCATTGAAACAAGATGTCGCCAAAGTGACCTCTCTTGCGTAGATAGTCTATGAGGGATGTCGGATGTTTGTGTGTGTATATTCATGCGGGTATTAGCCGGCCCAAAGGAAGGTTAATACTTGGCCGAATTGCACACATACTTATGGTGATAAATGTGTGACAATTATACGGTTTACATGTGAATAATAACCCGATCCAAAGATAGGCTTACTATTTGACATGACTTATTGTCAACATTTAATCACTATACCAAGAGTACCACTTGCAGTTAATATCACTGTCCAAAGACTTGATATTAATGATGCACTAGGTATCTTGAGATGGGGTTCACCATTGTTTGGATTTGTTTGACTATATTTTACTCTTTGGTTATTGATTAGAGCATGTCATTTTTTGTTGTTTTGTTCTCTTTAAAGTTAATGTTGCTATAATATCTGCCAATAAAAATTGAACTTTTATGTTTAATGGGATAAACTTTAAGGACAAAAGGAAAAGGAATACAGTAGCTGCTAAGGGTCCAGCTCAAATGAAACAACAATATAAAACTAAGGGTTGTTTCATTTGTGACAAGTCGGGACACATAAAGAAAAAAATGTACAAAGTACCATGTATGACATATAAAGAAAAGTATATTTCTAAATTTGGTTTGTTCTGAGGTTAATTTAGATTTAGTACCTAGAAACACATGGTGGTTAGATTATGGTGCTACTATCCATATTAGTGTTTATAGACAAGGTTGTTTGAGCTACCGAAAGCCAGTTGATGATAAAAGATACATCTATGTGGGTGACAGCAAATCGGTAGAAGTGGATGCAATAGGATATTTTAGGTTATATTTAGAAATCGATTATTATTTGGATTTGATAGACTTTTTTTATTGTACCGTCTTTTAGACGAAATTCAGTTTCAGTTTTCTTAATGGACAAATCTGGTTATCATTGTTCATTTGGAAATAATAAGTTTAGTCTATCTTTAAATTCAAATATTATTGGTAACGGTTTCCTTAAGGTTTATAATAACCTATATTTAGTTAAAATTATTGCATCTTATAATAAAACCTTGCAAGTGGAGTCATGTGGTACTAAACACAAAATTAACAATAATAAAATTTTAGCCTCATTATGACATAAGCGATTAGGTCACATCTCTAGAAATAGAGTTGAACGACTTGTGTCTGATGAAATTTGGATTCCATTGACTTTATAGACTTCAATGTCTGTATTGAATGTGTAAAGGAAAGACAGACCAAAGTTAAATTGTAAGCAGCTACTTTATTGACTATGCTGACAAATCGAGGGGTTAATAATTATACAATCCCACACAAAGAAAAGTTTGAGACGAGAAGTGTAATAGTTTTTGAGGATGTTGAGTTTGGTGGAGAAATAAAGTCAGGATCATTGTCTTTGAGAATGAATCAAATACGATTCCTACTATCACTTTTGACGATGTGCAGAATTCTATACATGTCATGATCAAGAAGTGAATTCGGAGCTTCAATAAGACAATATCGAATTACCTCTATAAGTCGTTGTTGAGATACCTTAACAACGACAATGTACACTACCAAAATAAGTGGATTTAGCGACGCCCAAAAACGTCGGAAAAACAACAAAATCCGTCGCTAATATGTATCACCGACGTATTTACCGACGTTTAGGTTTTGTCGCCGTTTCCTTAGTCGCTGATTACAAAAACGTCGCTGAACGTCGCAATTACCGACATTCAGCGACGTAACAGTACGTCGGTGAGTTATCGACGTTTATCGTCGTTCCGTCGGTATATTAGCGACGTATATGTAGTCGCTACACGTCGGTAAAGACCTGGAATATTTACCGACGTCTACCGTCATTTCGTCGGTAATATAGCGACGTGAATTTTGTCGCTAGACGTCGGTAAAGGTCCTGTACATTTTTGCAGCTAGTGTCGGTAAACGTCGGTAAATACGTCGGAGAGCTGTACTTTTTTGCAGTTAGTCGTCGGTAAATGTCGATAAAACGTCGGAAAAATATATTATTTGCAGCTTGTCGTCGGTAAACGTCGGAACACGACGTCGCTAAACGTCAGTAAGCGTCGCTAAACGTCGCTAAAGTTGTAAAAAAAATAAAAAAAAATAAAACACAGATTCTTTATTACCACTCACAATTCTATAAAACACATATAGGTACACATTCAAATCCCCACTCACAATTCCAAATCACAGCGCATTCAAACCCCCACTCACAATTCCAAATCACAGATAGCTTTAATCTAAGTTAATTAACATCCAATCCAAACACAATTAACATTTATCGACGAAGGAATTAACATCCAATCCAAACAAGTCACAAGTCAATTCGATACAAACACAACTAACATCCAATACAAACATCCAATCATAAGTCACAAACATAAGATGATACAAACACAAACAAAAGTCTTAACTAGGACTACTAGTGATCTGGTGCAGGAGGGGCACCGCCGCGACGAAGGCGTAAAAACTCCTCATACTCCGCAAGTGAAATCGATACAGATGGAGCGCCAGGCTGTGACGTCGGTGGAGTCGGTGTCGAAGAAGAAGGCGGTGGAGGCGGCGGAGTCGACGACGATGAAGGCGCACCCAGAGTACCAGCATGCTCCAACGCTGTAAGTCGCTGGTTGTATGAATCCATGATAGATAACATTCTACCACTGCTCTGGACCATCGAATCCTGCGCCAATCTTACCGTCTCGGCCATGGTCACCTGTCCTGTCTGCAACTCCATCACCGTGCGCTCTAACCCTCCAACGGCGCGCTCTGTCCTCTCAGTCGTCTCCCTGAGGTCTATAATGCCGCGGTCGAGCGCATCCAATCGTGCTAGCAGCGTAGGATCGTCCGTAGGATGCTGAGACTGCTGCTCGATCCGTCGTAGCAGGTCGTCACGGAGAGACTCCATCATCTGGTGGACTCGGGCAGACTCCTGGGACGGCTGTGGACCATGCACACTAGCAGGAGATGTCCTAGAGGACTGGGTCGCAACTAGGGTGCCATAGGATCTCGTATCGTAGTACGTACCCCTACGGAGGCCACCAGCGGCGGTCATCCACAGCTCGTCCGCCGACGGAGCTTGAGTGGGCTGCGAGGAAGTACCGGCCTCTCCTGCATCAGGTGCACTAGCAGCCGCCCGTTCCCGCAGCCTCGTATACTCGGCCTAGAAAGTATGGATAGTACTCTATGATTTCTAATTTCTAATTAATGTACTTATTTTTACTAACTTCATGAATATTTATTTGCATCATATTTACTAAGTTATATTAAAATGGACACGAAGTATTACATTAAGATAACGTATTGTAATACTTACATAGGTCTGCTCGGCCCTCTCGTCAATAAGGACTCCGCCCTTCCGATGGGTGGCCAGGAAGACGGTCACCATGTCGGCGTTACCGACCTTCCTTACCTGTAATTAAATATATTATCTTAGTAATAATTTATCGGATTTGTATTAAAATAATATTTCTAAAAGAGAAAGACATACCAGACGACGAAAATGTTCCGTCATCGGAATCGACCCACCGCACCACTTCGAGGCATGTTGCCTAGCCGCCTTAGCCTTCTCCGACTTCTCCTTGTACCTTGGCTCGTTGAATCGAGCCTTCATCTCATTCCACTGATCAGGGGTGATCCAACCTTTGATCGGCTTTCCGGCACGATCTTGTTCCTTCTGATCATTAATAGAGTCGCGGATCAGCTTAGCAGCGACGGAAGGAAACATCCCCTCGATCTGCTCGGCCCGGTGCGGCCGATAGTAAAACATATCCTAGAACAGTACGAAACCAAATATTTATCAGTTATATATAATATGCATAAATTAAATGATTCATGTTAAAAACAAATCTATTTTAACCTTGAAGCGCGTAAACCAGAAGTTCTTCCTTTCGTCTGGAGCATCAGAGTAGTTAATCCAGGGACCACCATAATTATGCCTCAGCATATCGCCTAGGCGTCTCTGTACCCCTGGAGGACGATATCTATACATACATATTATATTCATGAAAAAAGTTAATTTATGATAAAAACAGAAGAAAAAAAAATCATAAACCAAAATACCTACTTTGTACCGTCGGCCCAGATCTCCGTCTTCCCCTCCTCCGGAGGTGCGCACGCATCATCTTCATGATGCTGGTCGGCCGTCGGCGCATCCTCCTCGGCCATCTGCTCATCCGTCTCCATCGTCGTATCAACATCAGGAACGCTAGACGGGGGAGCCCTCTCAACAGGTCTGGAACTACTCGTCCCAGGAGATATGCCACGTGACGTCGTCCCAACCGGCCCAGCTACTGTCCGATATGGAGGAGTAATCGGCGACGAGGATCCAGAGCCGGTACCAATAGGAGGTACCGAAGGCAAACTCCGTCCCCTAGCAGTACCTGTAGGAAGTACCGGAGGATCCCGACCTCCTCGTGGCCCTCGCAAATGTCCGCGACGACCTGCCATACCTGATAACAGCATATGATAGTACAAGATATAATAGAGACTAGAAATATGACAGTACAACAAATAATAGAGACTAGAAATATGACAGTACAACAAATATTAGAGACTAGAAATATGACAGTACAACAAATAATAGAGAATAGAAATATGAAAGTACAACAAAGATAATAACCAAGGTAACATATGATGATACATTCTACAATAAACATCTAAGTCCAGATAATATATTCTAGAAGAAACATCTAAGTCCATATAAGTATATCTCTCTCAATCATCTTCAGAATAATCATCTTGTTCGTCTTCCTCGACCTCATCTTCCTCTTCCTCCTCATCTTCACTTTCGTCTTCACCTTCGTCGGCTTCGTCTTCCTCTTCGGATAATTCTACATCTTCTACATTATGTGTCGTGTAATGCGTAACTTCCGTGGAGTCCACATCGACAATATTGGTTACAGGAGGTAGCTCGTCCTCCTGGTAAGCTTTTTCATCAACATCAAAAGTATCTCTAGCTTTAGTCTTGCATACTGCCCACCAGTCAGACTTCGTTGCTCCCCGTCTCGGATAAGCTGTGAAATACACGAGCTGAGCCTGAGTTGCTAGGACAAACGGTTCGTAGCCTTGATATCTACGCTTGTAGTTTATATCCACAAGACCATGCTTGTCAATTTTCCAGCCTTGATTTTCAATCGGATCGAACCATTCACACTTGAACAACACGATCTTTGCAGGTTCTCTGCCATAATTATATGACAACTCCACAATCTCTCGCAAGATGCCAAAGAAATCATTTCCTGGATCGACGTCTTTGTAGTTCGAAGACTTGATACACAAACAACTGTTCTTCGTGGAATCAAGATCCATGAAGCTGTCTCTGATCGGAGCATTTGTCGACTTGAACCGAAAGCCATTGACACAATAACTTGGCCATGTTTTAACAAAAGTAATTGGTCCCTTGGCAAGAGTTCTAATTAATTCAATCTCGGGTGAAATTAGACGATCGACCTGATTATCAAAGAAGAGATAATAAGTTATTTATTGCGCAGTTGCATTAGAAGAGGCCAGTAAATATTACCGAACTGCTTACATATTCGCTCAACCAAGAAGGAAAATGACGTCTCATTTCTTGTTCTAATGCTTCGTCTGTTAGGTAGGGTCTAACCAGCCTCAACTCATCATTATATGTGCTGGAAAACAACGAAGCATTAGAACGATTAGTACAATAATATTAGCTTATACTATTACATTGAGATGACGTAAACTCATCATTCCTTACTTACCCCTCTAGCTTCTCCACTTTATCCTCGTCGCAATTGAGTAATACATACAACTGAGCAGCCCTTAGCTCTTCGTCATTCAAATATCTCTTCTTCATTTTCCCCGAAGGCTTTCCGGACGCATTGAATACTTTCAGTATTCCATCATTAAATTCTTGATATCCGTCGTCGTTTCTCGGAGCCCTCGTTCTATTCGTAGCAACATGAGGTTTGAAATAGGAGGAGCAGAAATTTGTAATCTCCTCGAGAATATAGGCTTCACAAATAGAACCCTCGACCCGAGCCTTATTTTTTACCTTTCTTTTTAGGTGATTCAAATGTCGCTCGAACGGGTACATCCATCGATATTCGACGGGTCCACCAACACGTGCCTCGTAGGAAAGATGAATCGGCAAATGCTCCATAGAGTCGAAGAATCCAGGAGGAAACACCCTCTCTAGCTTGCACAGTGTTACCGCAATGTCCTTCTCTTGCTTTTCTAGACGATCAACGAGCAATTTCTTAGAACAAAGGTCCCTGAAGAATATGCTAAGCTCCGTCAATGGATCCCAAACTGCCTGCGGTAAGAATTCCCGAAATGCAATCGGAATTAACCGCTCCATGAATACGTGACAATCATGGCTCTTCATACCTGTCAGTTTGTTCTTCTTGAGGTCGACGCATCTTCTCAAGTTTGAAACATACCCATCTGAAAATTTCAGACCTTGAATCCACCTACAAAGCCTCACTTTATCCTCCTTCTCCAGTGAGAAAATTGCCTTAGGCTGCTTCAACTTCCCATTCCCGTCCTCTATCAAATGCAATGCAGGACGTCTACATATTTCTTTCAAGTCCAATCTAGTCTTAGGATTGTCTTTCGTCTTCCCCTTTACGTCCATTACAGTATTAATTATGTTGTCAAACACATTCTTCTCAATATACATGACATCAAGGTTATGTCTAATCAGATTGGTGCTCCAGTATGGCAGATCCCAGAATATACTCCTCTTCGTCCAGTTATGAGTGCGACCAAATCCGTCACACTTGTAGCCCGTAGCAGGCTGCTCAATAGCACTTGGTAAATCTCTAACCTCCTCCCATATCGTGGCTCCGCACCACCTTGTCGGTGGATCACCCTTCTCCACAACGCCAGCACGAAAAGCATTCTTGTTCCTCCGGTACGGATGATCCTTCGGCAGGAATTGTCGATGACAATCGAAGAAGCACGGTTTGCCTCCGTGTTTCAAACGGAAAGCCTTAGTGTCGTCCATGCAACACGGACATGAAAGACGACCATGCGTGCTCCATCCAGATAACATTCCATAGGCCGGAAAGTCGTTGATGGTCCACATAAGTGCTGCCCGCATCTGGAAATTTTGTTTTCTAGATACATCGTACGTGTTGGAACCTACTTCCCACAGCTGATTCAACTCATCAATCAATGGCTGTAAATAAACATCGATGTTCCTTTTCGGATTGTTAGGACCTGGGATAATAACGGTGAGGAACATATATGGAGTCTTCATGCACATCCAAGGCGGTAGATTATACGGGGTGACGATCACAGGCCAACACGAATACTGGGATCCCGAAAGTCCGAATGGGATAAAACCGTCAGAGCAGAGACCCAATCTAACATTACGCGGATCAGAAGCAAAATCTGGATACTCTCGATCAAAGTGCTTCCATGCTTCTCCATCAGATGGGTGATCCAACACTCCTTCGGTATGTTCCCGCTTATGCCAACTCATGTTTTCTGCAGTTTCCTTCACCATAAACAACCGCTGCAAACGCGGCGTCAACGGCAAGTAGTGCATCGAAGAGGTAGGCTTCCTGGCACCGACAGACTTTCCTCTACCACAGGCCTTGTAGCGATCGACACCACAAAATCTGCAGGCGTCTTCATCCTTGTCGTCTTTGTAGTACAACATGCACCCGTTGCGACAAGCATCGATTTTTTCATATCCCATCTAGAGCGATCTAACCATCCTCTTAGACCAGTAGAAGTCTTTAGGCAACTTCGCACCCTCAGGCAATATTTCTATAAGCAACTCCATAATACGGTTGTAGCAATCTTGCGACATGTTAAAATCGGACTTGATGCTCAACAATCTTGTAACCACCTCCAACGGTGAATGATCCTCACAACCAGGATATAATGGAGTCCTTGCATTCTCCAGCAACTCCATGAACTGTGCAGCATCGGGGTTCGGTGCCTCCTCAGGTGCATCATGATCATCCGGATCGAAACTAGGCCCGGCCGCGTCAAAAACCATGTTCACCAACCCATCGTCGTAAGGAGCGTTGTTGTGGACATCCACATAAGGCTCGTACTCCGATGCTAAAGACACAAGTTCTCCGTGCTCGCTCCACTGATAGTAATTCGGCGTGAAACCCTTCGAGTACAAATGATATGTGACATCCACTTCTGGATGATATTTCAAGTTGCGACATCTCACACACGGACACTTAATTTTGGTACCGTCCATGTACTGAGGGAACGCCTTGGCAAACTGCAGGAACTGGTGTACACCCTCTATGAATTCATCCCGCACACCGCACATGTCATCAGGATGACGGTTGTACATCCAAGTACGATTCTGCAGATAGTAATTCAGCTCCATAATTCTGTAAGATAGATATATCAAGGTAGTGAAAATCTGTATCGTAAGACAAACTAAACATAATTAGTATATAATCATGTAACTGGTGGATCCGCTAGCTAGTAAGCCGGATGTACCTAATATCAGAGAGTATCAGATTAGTATTAGTATATAGGTTAGGTAGACCGTATCAGAGAGTATCAGATTAGTATCAGAAGAAGGGAGGAGCAGATGGGTCCAGAGCCATGGTGGAGAAGGAGAAGTAACATGAGAGCAGTTTCCGCCGTAACATCTCCTGGCTCTGCTGGCAACTGAAGTCCAGATGCTACAAAGGACGATCCTTCGCTGAAATTAACTACAACACCCATCAGTTCAAGTTCATTCCTAGATGAGTATATTCCAATGCCATAGAGGAAGGTCAACAAACTGATGGCTTCTAAGGCATTGGAATCTACTCATATAGGAATGAACTTGAACTGATGGGTGTTGTAGTCGATTTCAGCGAAGGATCGTCCTTTGTAGCATCTGGACTTCAGTTGCCAGCAGAGCCACAGGAGATGTTACGGCAGAAACTGCTCTCATGTTACTTCTCCTCCTCCACCATGGCTCTGGACCCATCTGCTCCTCCCTTCTTCCCTTCTTCTCATTCGACTATCTCGGCCTCCTATTCGGCCTACTATTCCGATACCGATACTTTGAACCTTGATCTTAACACAAACCTATATACTGATCGATACTAATCTGCTACGCCCGATACTAAGTATATACGGTCGATACTGATAGCGATAGTCCGATACCGATAGCGATAGTCCGATACCGATAGTTCGATCGATACCGATAGTTCGATACCGATAGCGATAGTCCGATACCGATAGCGATAGTTCGATACCGATAGCGATAGTCCGATACAGATACACATGGACCTACATATATATATATATCACTAGTAGCCATACTCCTCTACATACTACTCTACACTAGGATCTAGTAACCATATACTAAGTCAAAATCTAGGGTTTGACTGAATATGGGTTAACTTTCTGGTCAAACTAAGTCAAAATCTAGGTTTAATAGGGTGTGTGGGTGTTCACCATGTCAAAGTTCAGTCCATCTCTGGTGGACTCAAAAATGTACAGCAGGTGAGGAGAGTGTTAACCCCAGGTTTAGACATCTAACCCAAGTCAGTCTAATGAGATTCAATCTCAGATTTAACAAGTGTTTTCAGATTTACGAGAGGAAAAAGGTAAAAGAAGAAGAGTTCATACATTCATTTCCAAGTTTAACAGTTCATATAAATCTCAAGTTATATGCATGAAGGAAAGAAAAATCAAGTTCAGTCATGTATGCATTCTCAGGTTTCATGTTCAGTTAATCTCAGGTTAATGTTCAAAAACAATCTTAGTTATACATTACATCTCAAGTTCATCTCATTTCTCAGTTATTGCATATATTCATATCATGACAGTTTTGAACATGTAAGATATGAAATAAACTTAACATCTACATAACTGTGAACAATATCTAAACAAACTAAAATCCACAAATCAATCCCAGTATTAACATTACATCACAGTCTATATTTATCATTTAATTTCAATATTAATATAAAACTTACAGTTCAGTTGAGTAGCATAACCCATGTAATGCAAACCCAAATTGAACCCCAAAATACAAACCCATGTAATGCAAACCCAAGTTGAGTAGCATAACCCATGTAATCATATAACCACATCATTTAGTGAACCATACATTACATTAATTAACCAATTTATTATCCTATTAATCTCTAAAAATTCCCAGAACAGTGTAGGTATCATAGTTATGTAGGGAAACCCCAAACCATCAGTCCCACATGCCCCATCCGAAACCCCAAACCTAGTTTACATCTTCTTTCCCAATTTTAAAGGACTACGCCATCTCCAATGGGGGTTTACATTGATCAGAATAATATGCAAAAAAGAAAAAAAAGTAATAAAAATGGCGTTAGGGTTAGGGTTTACCAAATTGACGAGGGAAAGAGGGGGTCGACGGTCTCCGGAGGACGGGGTCGGTGCTCGCGGCGGTCACGAAGGTCGGGGAGAGGAGAGGGGGTCGGTGCTCGCGGCGGCCACCGACGGTCGGCGGGGAGCTGATGGGGGGGGAGGGGGAGGGTTGGGGAGAGGAGAGGGGTCGCCGAGGTCGGTGGGGGTCGCCGAGGGCGCGGTCGGACGGGGGTCGACGGGGTGGGGGAAGCCGGCTCGGGGTCGGGGGGGAAGGAAAATATTGGGGGGAAATAATGGGGGGAATGAAAACTCGAACCTGACCTATATTCACACTTTAGCGACGTCATATAAGAACGTCGGTACACGTCGCTAATATCATTGATATTAGCGATGAAGTAATAAATACGTCGAAAAACGTCGCTAATATCACTAATATTAGCGACGTTTACCGACTTATACGCGACGTGAGCTCTTTAAAACGCAAACGTAGTTTAAATACGTCGCAGAACGTCGCTGTCAGTCGCTAATAGTGACGTCTTGCGACGTTATAAAGAAACGTCGCTAAATTATTATTTTCCTGCGACGTTTTCTTAAAACGTCGCTAATTACGTCGGTAATATGACTTATTTTGGTAGTGGTAGCGGCACCCCATTCAAGATAAGGTAATTATTCCTAAGGAACAAACTCAACAACCTCAAGAACCGATAATATTAAGATGGTCCACCAGAGAGGAGAAATATAATTTCGGACAATATTGTCATATTTCTCTAGGAACGTGAGAAAAACTATAGAATATTGGAAAGTGATTCAATCATCTTCCGTCGGGCCATGGAAAGTTCCAACTCTTAAAAGTGATTGAGAAAATAAATAAGGAGTATAAGTCTATGCAAGACAATAAGGTTTAGGAACTTGTCACATTACCAAAAGATACGAAGTTCATTGGTTGAAAATGGACATTTAAAACCAAGAAAGATTCGAAAGGATAATGTGGAGAGGTATAAAGTACGTCTTGCAGCTAGTGACTTTACTCAAAAGTCAACGGTTGATTTTAAAGAGACTTTCTCTTCGGTATCTTTGAAAGACTCTTTTAAAACAATCACAACACTTATTACACATTTTGATCTTGAGTTACATTAAATGGATGTCAAAATTGTGTTTCTCAATGGTAACATCGATGAAACAATTTATGGTGCATACAGAAAACTTTGTGTCAGAAGACCCAAAGAATATGGTTCGCAAACTGACAGAATCTATTTATGGACTCAAGCAGGCTTCTCGTCAAAGATACTTTAAGTTTTACCAAGTAATTATCTCGTTTGGTTTTGAGATAAACATTATTGAAGATTATGTGTATCACAAAGTTCAGTGGGAGTAGAAATAATTTTCTGGTTTTGTATATTGATTAAAGTATTCAATGCAAACCAGGTTACACCTCTCGTCAAAGGAGACAAATTCGGTCTCAATCAAGTGCCCTAAGGTTAGCCTTAAAATTAAGAAAATACAATAGATTTTTCCTTCATAATGAGTTGTAGGGAGTCTAATGTATGCTCAAGTATATACACGTCAGAATATTGCGTATATATTAGGATGTTAGGAAGATATTTAAGCATATATGGATGGATCATTGGGTAGCAGCCAAACTACTTAAGTAATTAATAGAAAACAAGAAATTATATGCTCTTTATAGGAGATGGAATAATTCTGGAGATCATAAGGTATTCCGACTCCGATTTTGTTGGATGCTAACACAGCAGGAGATCCACATCAGGTTATGCTGACTAATGGAGATATATTTTTGGATGAGTGTCAAACATGCACTCATAATTTCTTCCACCATGAAAGCAAGATTTATAACATGCTGTGGAGTATCTATTCAGGGAATATGGTTGCGAAATTGTCACAAGGCTGAGCCTACAGTACGGTGTTGAAAGACCACTTAAATTATGGTGTGACAATAAATTAGCAGTAATGTATTCCAAAAACAACAGAAACTTGTATAAGTCAAGGATATTGACATAAAGTTTCTAGTTGTGAAGGAAAGAATTCAGAATGGTTATAGTGTCCATATAGCACATTAGGACAAACTCCATGTTAGCGGATCTGCTCACAGAAGCATTATCACCCAGGGTCTTTCATGAGCATACTGCTCATATGGGTGTTAATTAAGAATATGATAATATAGTGGGAGTTTGTATTTTATGTATTTGGGTGCTATTTGGTTTTGGACACATTTATGTATTAAAGTATTTTGGATATTTATCTGATCAGATATATGGAAATTTAGTTCATTCTGTTTTCATTATGTTAAAGTATTGATCTCATTAAAGTTAAGGAGGACCAGTTGAAAATAGACATGTATTGATCACATTGCGTGTAATTTTCATGCTACGCATCCATGATTGATCTATGTCGTTTAGCTATATTGGTATATGTGACCATTGATGGTTTAGTTACGCTATATGTGACGAAGGCCGCTTTGATCCTATGTTGATATAGTTAATGGACGAGATTGTCCGGATATACCCTAAGGATTAAGATAGTAATTTATGAGCTCACTAAGGTTAACACAATTATAAGGTTACATATGTGGCCCAGTGGGAGATTGTTAGAATTATTCAATAATTATGGGGCCACACATGTAAAATTAATTGTATTTGGGCTATCTAAATAATTAAGCCAAATTAAAGTGATCTATTTGGAAAATTGGCTTAAGGGTATAATTGTCATGGAATTAATGACCGGAGATAATTCTAATTTGATGAGGGGCCAAATTAGAAATATCACAACACACATATCTATATATATGTGTATTTATTAGGGTTTTGGTCCCCAACTCATACGGCCACCAAAGAGAGGGTTTCTCTATTCTTTTCTGTATCTCCATCAACAAAGAGAGGAATAAAGATTTAATCTTTATTATTAAGGGCCGTAGCGGGTTGGAAGATCAAATCCCATAAAGAAAAACGTTTGCTTCAAGATCCGTCAAGCAAAGACAATGGATTCAGGTACGCTTCCACAATCAGTTTAATTTATGTTCTTCATCTCATGAATCGACAGGCATTAATATCCAACATGACGTACTTTTTCTGGGGTCACCCATTTTTTTAATATTTGCGTCGCTTCGTGACGTCTAAAGCAAACGTCGATAATTGTTCAATATACATGGGACCAGCAGCTTTTCCCCAAAGCCAAAAATTTCCCCAATTTTTCCCCTCCCTTCCCGCTGCTTCCTTCCGACCACTGCTCCGTCTCCGTCACCCCTCGCCACCGATGCTCCCCTCCGACCACCACTGCCCCCGTCCGGCCACCGCTTCTCCCCCTTCGGCCACCGCTACTCCCCCTTCGACAATCGTACTCGGTCGACCCCTCCCCCACCAGGCCCCCTCTCTACCAGGTGATGACCTCCTCTCAGGCCATGTCCCTCCTCTCCGGCCATGCCCCTCCTTGATCAGGTGAACCCTAACCCTAACCGAACACACACACAGACGTTGACATGATATACGAAAATGGACATGACACACACATACACACAAAAGAACATGACACATACACACACACACACACACGAACTTCTCTACCCACAGCATCCCTCACATGAAGAATAGGTTTCAAAGTCCTACCCCCCAAATGTCGATGCCCTAAAATTTTCCAAGACTAGCCCTCCCTAATCGGTTCAATTTTGTCTATTACATGTATTAGAACTATTTTATTTGTGAGTATAAATTTTCAAATTTTGTATATATGTTATAAATGTATGACATAGATACGTTGTTAAGATATGATACATACACATTAACATGAGTTGGTATTGACACGGCATCGTGAAATTGTTATATGTGTTGACGGATTCTTGTAAATTTATAAAATTTACTAGTGTATAGGAGTGTCGAGTGGTAGATTATCGAGCGGTAGGTGTGTATGTGTATATATTTAAGTGAGGGATGAGTATGTGAGCTAGTGAGGGTTAGTAATCTATATAGATAAATACATATATAAGGGTATAGAAATAGCGACCTTTGAACGATGTTATTACTTTTGCAAGTCTTTGAACGATGTGTATCTATCTTACAGAAGTATCTAAAAATGGATATGAATTACTACCTACGACATCATTCGTGGATGTATAACCGTCATCCTGAAGACATGTGCGATGTACGGGATGAATTCATAGAGGGTGTACAGCAGTTTTTGCAGTTCGCCAAGGCGTTCCCTTAGTACATGGATGGTACCAAAATTAAGTGTTTGTGTGTGATATATCGTAACTTGAAATATCATCCAGAAGTACAAGTCACATATTATTTATACTCGAAAGATTTCACGCCGAATTACTATCAATGGACCGCGCACGAAGAACTTGTGTCTTTAGCATAGGAGTCGGAGCCTTATGTGGATGTCCACAACCATGCTGCTTACGATGATGGGTGGGTGAACATGGTTTTTGACACGACGGGGCCTAGTTTCGATGCAGACAATCATGAAGCAGCCGAGGAGGCACCGAATGCCGATGCTACAAAGTTTATGGAGTTGTTGGAGAATACAAGGACTCCATTATATCCTGGTTGTGAGGATCATTCACCGTTGGAGGTGATTACAAGATTGTTGAGCATCAAGTCCAATTTTAACATGTCGCAAGAATGCTACAAAAGACTGATAGAGTTGATTATAGAGATCTTGCCGGAGGATGCTAAGTTGCCTAAAGACTTCTACCGGTCTAAGAGGATGGTGAGATCGCTCTGGATAGGATACAAGAAAATTGATGCATGTCACAATGGGTGCACGTTATACTACAAAGACGACAAGGATGAAGACGCGTGCAAATTTTGTGGTATTGATCGCTACAAAGACAGTGGTAGAGGAAGGTTTGTCGGTGTAAGGAAGCCTACCGATTCGATGCACTACTTGCCGTTGACATCGTGATTATAGAGATTGTTTATGGTAAAGGAGACAGCAGAAAACATGAGTTGGCATAGGTGGAAACAAGATCGAAGGAGTGTTGGATCACCCATCTGATGGAGAAGCATAAAAGCACTTTGATCGAGAGTATCCAAATTTTGCTTCAAATTCGCGTAATGTCAGATTAGGGCTCTCCTCCGATGGTTTTATCCCATTCGAACTTTCGGGCTCCTAGTATTCGTGTTGGCCTGTGATCATCACTCCGTACAATCTACCACCTTGGATGTGCATGAAGACTCCGTATATGTTCCTCACCGTTATTATCCCAGTTCCGAACAATCCGAAGAGGAACATCGATGTATATTTACAGTCATTGATAGATGAGTTGAACTAGTTGTGGGAAGTAGGTGCCAACATCTATGATGTTTCTAGAAAGCAAAATTTTCAGATACGGGCAGTACTAATGTGGACCATCAACGAATTTTCGTCCTATGGAATGTTATCAGGATGGAGCACTCATGGCCGTCTTTCATGTCCGTATTGCATGGACCGTACTAAGGCTTTACGTTTGAAACACGGAGGCAAACCGTGCTTCTTCGATGGTCATCGACAATTCCTGCCGAAGGATCATCCGTACCGAAGGAACATGAATGATTTTCGTGCCGGCATTATGGAGAAGGCTAATCCACCGCCAAGGTGGCTCGGATACACGATATGGAAAGAGGTAAAAGATTTACCAAGAGCTATTGAAGAGACCGCTAAGGGCTACAAGTATGACAGATTTGGTCGCACTCATAACTGGACGAAGAGGAGTATATTCTGGGATCTGTCATATTAGAGTACCAATCTGATCAGACATAACATTGATGTCATTCATATCGAAAAGAATATATTTGACAACATAATTAATACTGTAATGGACGTAAAGGGGAAGACGAAAGACAATCCAAAGATCAGGTTGAACTTGGAAGAAATATGTAGACGTCCTGCGTTGTATTTGATAGAGGAGGGGAATGGGAAGTTGAAGCAGCCTAAGGCAATTTTCTCACTAGAGAAGGAGGATAAGTGAGACTTTATAGTGGTTTCAGGGCCTAAAATTTCTAGACAGGTACGTTTTGAACTTGAAAAGATGCGTCGACCTGAAGGAGAACAAACTGACGGTTATGAAGAGCCATGATTCTCACGTATTCATGGAGAGGTTAATTTCAATTACATTTCGGGAATTCTTACCCCAGGTCATTTGGGATCCATTGACAAAGCTTAGCATATTCTTCAGAGATCTTTGTTCTACTAAGTTGCTCGTCGATCGTCTAGAAAAGCAAAAGAATGATATTGCGGTAACATTGTATAAGCTCGAGAAGGCGTTTCCTTCTGGATTCTTAGACTCCATGGAGCATTTGCTAATTCATCTTTCTTATGAGGCACGTATTGGTGGGCCTGTCGGTTATTGGTGGATGTACTCGTTCGAGCGACATCTGAATCATCTAAAAAGAAAGGTAAAAAATAAGGCATGTGTTGAGGGTTCTATTTGTGAATCTTGTGTTATCGAGAAGATTACAAACTTTTGCTCGACGTATTTCAAACCTCATGTTGCTACTAATAGAATTAGTGCTCCGAGAAATGATGACGAATATTAGGAATCTAATGATGCAATACTGAAAGTATTTAATGCATCTTTAAAGCCTTCGAGGAAAATGAAGAAGAGATATTTGAATGACGAAGAGCTAAGGGCTGCTCAGTTGTGTATATTACTCAATTGCGACGATGATGAAATGGAGAAGCTAGAGGGGTAAGTAATTAATGATGAGTTAGTTTACGTCATCTCAATGTAATAGTATAAGCTAATATTATGCTACTAATCGGCGGTTGCTTCATTATTTTTCAGTACATATAATGATGAGTTGAGGTCGGTTAGACCCTACATAACAGACGAAGAATTAGAACAAGAAATGAGGTGTTAATTTCCTTCTTGGTTAAGCGCATATGTAAGTAGCTCGGTAATTACTCTTTTTTTAATGCAACTACACAATAAATAACTTACTATCGCTTCTTTGGTATTCATGTCGATCGTCTAATTTCGCCCGAGACTGAATCAATTAGAACTCTAGCTAAAAGACCAATTATTGTCGTTAAAATATGGCCAAGTTACTATGTGAATGGGTTTAGGTTCAAGTCGACAAATGCTTCGATCAGAGACAACTTCATGGATCTTGATTCTACGAAAAATAGTTGTTTGTGTATCAAATCTTCGAACTATAAAGAGTCGATCCAGACAATGATTTCTTTGGCATATTACGAGAGATTAGTTGACATATAATTATGGCAGAGAACCTGCTAAGATCGTATTGTTCAAGTATGAATGGTTCGATCCGATTGAAAATCAAGATTGAAAAATTGACAAGCATGGTCTTGTGAATATAAACTACAAGCGTAGATATTAAGGCTAGGAACCATTTGTCCTATCAAGTCAGGCTCAGCTCATGTACTTCACAGCTTATCTGAGACAGAGAACAACGAGGTCTGACTAGTGGGCAGTATGTAAGACTAAAGCTAGAGATACCTTTGACGTTGACGAAAAAGCTTATCAGGATGATGAGCTACCTCTTGTAATAAATATTATAGATGTGGACTCTACGAAGGTTACTTATTATACGACTAATAATATAGAAGAGGTAGAATTATCCGAAGAGGAAGACGAAGACGAAGGCGAAGATGAGGAGGAAGAGGAAGAGGAGGTCGAGGAAGACGAACAAGATAAATTTTCTGAAGATGATTAAGAGAAATGTACTTTCATTTTGTTATTACGGAGACTTGGTTATTATGTAGACTTGGTTATTATCTATTATTGGTTTTATCTGGACTTTGATGTTTCTGTAGAATGTACTATTTGGATTTCAATGTTTCTGTAGAATGTACTTTCATGTTTTTGACTATAAAATGTACTATATATCTGTTTATTTGTTGTATCATCATATGTTGTTATCAGGTATGATGGACGACGCGGATCGTTTGACAGGTCCCGACGTGGACGAGGTTCTCCTTCAAGACTTTCTATTGGTTCTGGATCCTCGACGCCGAGTACTCCAGTGTATCGACCAGCCATATCTTCGACTGCCATGACGTTACGTGGCAGCACTCCTGAGACGAGTAGTTCCAGGTCGGAGACTCCTCCCTCGTCTAGCGTTTCTCCTGCTAAGACAACGATAGAGACAAATGAACAGATGGAGGAGGCTGAGCCGACGCCGGATCAGTATCAGCAAGATCCTCCGTGCACACCTCTGGAGGAGACGAGGATGGAGATTTGGGCCGACGGTACAAAGTTAGTATTTTGGTTTATTATCATACATAACGTTTATTTCTTTATTCATCATAAATTCACTTTTTCATGAATATAATTACCTTCATATAGATATCGTCCATCGTCGGTACAGAGACGCCTGGGCCACTTTCTGATGTACAATTATGGTGTGACTTGGATAAACTACTCTGATGCATCGGACGATAGGAAGGCCCTCTGGTTTGCGCAGTTCAATGTAAAAGTATATTTGGCTTTAATATGAATCATCTTATTTATGCATATTATATATCTGACTAAGTAATTTCTTCTAGCAAACATATTTTTATCCACCGCATCGAGTCGAGTTGATCAAGAGAATGTTTCCTGTCGTCGCCGCCAAGCTGATCCGTGATGCTATTAATGACCAGAAGGCTCATGATCGTGCCGAAAAGTCGATCCAAGGTTGGATCACCCCTGATCAGTGGACTACGATGAAGGCTAGGTTCGATACGCCTCGCTACAAAGAAAGGTCTGAGAAGGCCAAGACAGCTAGGCAGAAGGCATCAAAGTGGTACGATGGGTCGATCCCGATAAAAGAACATTTTTGTCGTTTGGTTATTTTTTATTTTAGAAATAATATTTTAATACAAGTCCGATAAATTTTCATAAATAGTACTAAATAATATATTTTTAATATGTAAGGAGGGGTGATGACACCAACATGGTGACAGTCTTCCTGGCCACCCATCGGAAGTGCGAAAAGCTTATTGACGAGACGGCCGAGTAGACCTATGTAAGTATTACAATACTTTATGTTAATTTTAATCATTTGTGTTAATTTAATATAACTTAGGAAATATGCAAATACATATTCATGTAGTTAGTAATAATAAGTACATTAGACATTAGCAATTATAGAGCATCCATACTTTTCTAGGCCGCATATCTTAAGCTTCGCAAGCGGGCGACTGCTAGTGCACCTGCAGTAGGAGAGACTGGTACTTCCTCGCAGCTCGCTCCAGCTCCGTCGGAGGACGAGCTGTGGGCGACCGCCGCTGGCGGTCTCCATAGGGGTACATACTACGGTACGGGATCCTATGGCACCCTAGTTGCGACACAGTCCTCTAGGGCCTCCGCTGCAAGTGTGCAATGCCCACAACCCTCGTAGGAGTCTGCCTGAGTCCAGGAGATCGTTGACCGTCAGATTTAGTCTTTCCGTGATGAGATGCTACGAAGGATCCAGGAGCAGCCCCAGTCTCAGCCGCAGACAGACGATGCCACGCTCATCGCACGATTAGTTACGCTCGAGCGCAGCATCATGGAGCTCATGGATATGACTAAGAGGACAGAACGTGGCATTACTGATCTTAGAACATTGACACATCACAGTATGACAGAGCTGCAGGCATCACAACTGTCCATGTGAGAGAGGCTGACGATGATGCAGGATTCGATGGTTGATAGCAGTACCAGGCTATTATCTACCATGGATTCAAACAACCAACGATTAGCAGCATTGGAGCAGATACGTCCTCCAGGTGTGCCTTCATCGTTACCTACACCGATCGACATCACGGCCTTCTTCATCGACACCGAGTCCACCGACGTCACAGCCTTCATCGACGTCGGTGTCGATTTTACGAGAGCATTATGAGTTATTTTTATCCCTGATGCACAGCGGTGCCCTTTCTTCTCCAGCTCCGCAGTAGGCCTAGTTAGGACTATTTATTGATTATTTGTGTGTAGAGTAGTTGTTTGTGTGTATACCCATGATATTGGGTTTGAATATTATACATTTGTTGAGGCTTTGAGACTTTATTGGTTGCTTGTGTGTAGACTTATTTACATGGATATTTATTATTGCACTGATCTGTATACGACGGGATATTCTTCAGACTGGATTTATAGACTTATTTGTAATTCTAATGTACCATTTTCTTCATATTTTATTCTATTATTCATTTTAAACGTATGTAAAATTTTTGGTGTTGAGTGTTCCACCGAAGGGGTCGACGAACCCAGGGAATTCAACGGAGTGTTGCTCCGGGTCTATTCATATTATTTGTTAATTATTAAACTGCATGGATACCACACTAGCAGAATAAGTCATTATGTTTCCTATTTTTCTAAATTTTCCTGCAAAATTAGCGACGTATAGCGACGCTTACCGACGTTTAGCGATGCACTGTATCGTCGCTAAGCGTCGTGAATCCTGCAGGTTAGCGATGCGTAGCGACTAAAATGTCGTCGCTAAACGTCGGTACATGTTGCTACACGTCGCTAATTTTGCAGAAAACACCGGCGATCAGCGTCGTATATAGGAGTCGCTATACCTCGGTAGACGTTGCCAGAACGTCGCCAATTCCTGTAACCTATACCGACGTTTAACGACGCATAATGCATTGCTACATTTCCGACATAAAGTCGATAAATGTCACAAAAGTAGCGACGTCATCATGTCGCTGATAAACGTCGCAGCAGCGACGTTTTGTGACGTTTTCGCTATCAGCGACTTGAAGTTACACGACAACCCGAAAACATCGCAAAAAATGTCGATAATTACAATTAGTGACATTTTCTTACATTTTAGCGACGTCTTAGTGTGACGCTAATATGTGATATTCTGGTAGTGATACTTGAGAATAACATTTTTTTAAAGCTAACTATGATGATGTTACCAAAAAATTAAAATAAAATAAAATCTTTTCTCGCCTTTCTTTCAATAGTCTCTCAAAATATGATCAAGGTTGTAAAAGGTGCTAGGCGGTAGGCGGGCGGCCACCTACCGCCTAGCGCCTAGGCCGCCTAGGCGGGGCCTAGGCGGCCTTCTAATATTAGGCGGTCACCGCAAAAAACATAGGAATTAAAATATGCTAAAGTGAAAATTATACTCCAAATTTAAAGTTTCTCATAATAAGTAAACAAAGTCAAATTCATAGTTCAAGACAACATAGACAAGACTACAAGTTCAAACATAATTCAAGTAGCTAACAATATTATAGCAACAAAATAAGAATATCTCCTCTCTTTTTTCTACGTGTCCGTCGGCATGGATCCCACTTCTTCATTTTTATAATCAACAAAAGCCATAGAAGGACCATCAGATTCACACTCAATGTCCTCACCTCCTTCATCTTCGGTTTCTGATTCAACTTGTTCTGGCACGACATTTTTGCAACTTCTTCTAGGTTGTAAGTAGTCGTCCGCACCCGATGCTTGTCCAACCATTGCCCAAGTAAGTCCCTCATGTGGTCCACTATCATCTTTATCATCATCTCCACCCTCTACAACCCATCCTTGAGTATGGATTGGCTCACTAGAATGTAGTACATCATCTGTCATTTCTCTTTTCTTCTTGTTTATAAGTTTTGCATTAAATTGCACATAGACTAGATTGTTCAACCTTTCCACATCTAGCCTATTTCTCTTCTTTGTATGTATCTACATAAAAAAATGTAAACTACAAAGTTAGATATTGCAAGGAAAGATCTAGTTGTTAAAGAACTAATTATAATTATATTAAACTTACCCCTTCAAAGGTGCTCTAATTTCTCTCACATCCGGAAGAACTAGTTGTTAAAGCTAGAATTCCTTTTGCAATTTTCAACAAGTTGGGAGTAGAACCTCCATAGTTTGACCACCAAAGTACTATTGATCAAAGTAAATTAGTAGCAAATAAAATTTCAATGAAACTTAAGACAAACATTATTAAATAATTATACCTAGATTATACTTGTCATCATTGTTTGTACATCCTTTTAGTGCTAAGGCTCTTCCAAATGAACCCTCTCTCATCTTGTATATTCCTAGCTCCTCATTCATGATTCGATCTTGCATGTCCAAATCGTCGGAGAAAAAAGTCTCAACACATTGTATAAGACCATCATTAAGTGTTGGATCATCAAAGCTACTAGTATCCTTATATGTATAATAAGGATTTAGTAAGTATCCTGCCAAATGCAAGGGGCTATCAAGACGGCCGGTGGCTTTTGAATCGATGATTTCAATGATCGGTCTATAGCTCATCTCATTGTTTTGAAACACAATCTTTACTTGTTCTCTTACTTGCTTGAGCTCCCCGTAAATAAAATCCATTGATGGCTCCTTATCTCCATCGGTCAATCTAAGTAACTTGACTAATGGAGCAAACAATCGCAAGCATAGTGCTACACCCGACCAAAAGCTTGCACTTACCACAATGACATAGGCTTTCTTTCCTTTTGCGGTACCATGACACAATTTGCTTGATTCCCAGTCAGAAGAACCCACCATTGCATGAAATTGATGCTTCTTCTCAAACATACTTTGCAAAGTCAAGAATGCCGTTGCAAATCGAGTCACACCCGGTCTTACTATGTTACGTCTTTTTGTATATTTTCTCATCATAGCCAATGTCCTATGATGAGAATAAATGAACACTGTGAATGCCTTTGCTTTGTCGATCACATCTCTGAACTTTGGAATTTTAGCAATCCCTTCAAGCATAAGATCTATTGTGTGAGTGGCACACGAGGTCCAGAAAATAGTAGGCCTCTTCTCCTTCAATAACTTGGTGGCCGCCATGTTGTTCGACGCATTATCCGTCACAACTTGAACTACACTTTTGGGCCCAATTTCTTCAATGCACTTGTCAACATAATGGAATATATATTCTCCAGTGTGTGCATCTATTGAAGCTTCTTGTGAAGAATAAAAACTTGTACCTTAAGCAAAAAATATATGAATTTTACCATTAAGCAAAAAATATATGAATTTTACCATTAAGCAAAAAATATATAAATTTTACCATTAAGCAAAAAAAAACATCATACCTTCAATACAATTGACGCACATGTTCATGATACTCCTCCTCTTACGGTCGGTCCAAGCGTCAGTCATAACTGAACAACCACTTTTAGTCCATTCTTCTTCATGCTTCTTGAGTGACTCTTTAGTTTTCTCCATCTCTTTCTTCAAAAGTGGTTCCCTTAACATATATTGGCTTGGCTTCCGATAACCTGGACCGAATTGACCAACCGCTTCAATAAACCGATCAAAACTATCAAGGGTAATAGCATGGAAAAGTATGCCGGCCTCAAACACCCACTTAGCCAAATATTGATGTACAACTTCCGTCTTTTCTTTAAATAATGTCTTATTCATATTTTGTTGTCTTAGCCTTTTTGCCGGATTTGCCCCGCTATCGGGATTGATGGATGTAGCCCATTTGTCCATAGCTCCAAGAAAATGTGGTCTTTTTCTTGATCCCACAATTTCAATTTCTTCTTCTTCATCTTGATCTTCAATTTGTACCTCTTCCCTTATGCTTTCCTCTTGTTTTCTCTTCTCCTTCTTCTTGACTTTGGTAGCTTCAATAGCCGCCTTGCATTTATCTTGATCTTCTTTCGTAGATCTCGGGCATGAAGCCACATTTCCCTTAATATGACCTATATGTTGTTTGATCCTATAAATTCCTCCAGAACAAATTTTGTCACTTAACTTGCATTTTAATTTGTCTAGATTTGTAGGATCAACCAATGCACCGTACTCCCATCCAATATAAGTAGAGGAACGCCGAAGCACCGACGAACTTGAAACGTTGACATTGTCAGAGGATGCCGTATTAGATCCACTTCCAGATATTTTTCTATTTCACGCAATAAAAATATGTTATATAAAATGAAAGCAAATAATATAAAATACAAGCAATATAATTTGCATTTTAATTTGTCTAGACATTTTTCTGTTTCATAACTTTTAACATTTTTTTCATTCTTTTCCATGTGTGTGTGCAGCAGGCTACTGTGGAGAAAAAAAAAGGAACTGTGTGCAGCCGACTTCAAAGTTCAAAACAGAGAAAGAGAAAGAAAGAAAAATGAAAAGAAAAAAAGGGCCGGCTTCAAGTTCAAAACAGAGAAAGAGAGAGAAAGAAAAAAAAAAGAAGGGCCGGCGAACCCTAATCGGCTCTGGAGCCTGGATAAGAAAAAGGAAAAGATGAAGAGTGAGAAGAAGAAGAGAAGAGAAGATGAAGATTGAGAAGGTGAGAACCCTAACCTGCTCGCTCATTCTTCCTCCTGCTGCTTCTCCTTCTTCCTCTGCTTCTTCTTCTTCCTCTCTTTCTTTGGCTGCTGCTGCTGATTTTTCTTCTTCCTTCTCGTGTTTTTTGGTATTAACCACTATCGGGTTTCGGGTTTCGGGCGGATCCTGCACTTAAAAAAAAAATTTCAAAAAATTTTTGAAACCGCCTAGGCGGCCGCCCCCCTGCCACGAGGACGTCCGCCTAGGCGTCCGCCCCACCGCCTTGAGCGCCTAGGCGGCCGCCTAGGCCCGCCTTTCTTCCTGGCCCACCTGGGGACCGATTCCGGCCCAGAGTTGGGCGCCACCGCGCCGCCCAGCGCCTAGGCGCCGCCTAATCCCGCCTTTTAGAACACTGAATATGATAAATTTTGTAATAACAAATAGAACATATATCAAACTTCCATCAGATTAAGACTAATCAAGAAAACCTTCGTCGTTATTAACATCATATCTTTATTAACATCATAAAGATAGATGAGATAGAAATTAACTAAGGAATTTGTAAAGAGAAACTGTATCATCTTACTCTTTAATACTAACTTCTAATGTGCCACTTATACATATAAAAAAATTAATCAAAGTTTTGCTTGTGGAAAGGGAGGATTCATGGCTCTAAAAGAAACTAATCAGCAGGAGTCGGTTAGCCAAATAAGAGTTTCTCAATCTACAAAAAATTAAAACCCTTAAAACATAACTCAGTTGGCCGCCATAAAGTCCTCTTTTCATATTTGTTTATTCAAATTCGGGCCAAAGTGTCCTCTTTTTGTCTTAATGTACTTAAATAATTTAAATACGAATGGGCCTTTTACTTAAAATAATTTTATGCAAGCTCTCTAAAAATTTAAATTCAGGCCTTTCTAGTTGGGTTTATATATACTATAAAAAAATTTTTGGTACCCTCTACAATTTTGGGCTTGAGGCAACTGCCTCATAGGCCTCATTTTAAGTTCGGACCTGTATATATATATATATATATATATATATATATATATATATATATATATATATATATATATATATATATAATATAGGCAAAAAATGAAGGCATCCTATACAGTATACCCCAAAGTCCCAAAAGAAAAGAAAGAAAAAAAGTGCCACCCAAAATGGGTAGTGTCACTTCCCGCTCCCGAATAATTGGGTATGGACAGAGTCATGCCCGACCTACACTGTCGCTGACAGCGGCAGTCAGCCGTCTGGTCCAGTCATCATCTATTTATTCTCATTACAACGTCTATCACGAGTTATCCACTACCAATCATCACAGATCACTATACAATATTACAGACTTATACATGAATGATCGGGTACAAAGTCGGTAAAAGATAAAACTATCTAGCAACAACATATACTCAGATACATCCAATCAATCTCTTATACATGAATCTATATCTCAATATCCGAGGATCTCCGCTACTAGCCATGACAGTTTAAGGGATCAATCTCACATGTAATCAACAGTCCAGTCAGGATGGAGCAAAGCACAATGTAGCTCAATAAAACTCACCATAGAATGTCAATGGAACAAAATATCAAATAGAACTGAAAGATAGAAAAGTAATATGAATATAAAGTATGCACTAACTACGTGTGCATGTGCAATTGGACGTCATCAACATGTGGGGACTAATATGTAATCAGGCATATAGAATATGCTATTAGTCATGTAAATCAGGCATGTTTGACGACAATGCTATCAGACAATCAATAATCAGGCATGTCTGACGACAATGTTATCAGTTACGCATGTAATGGATATCAGGCGTACAGTATATGCTATCAGGCAATATTTGTCCAATATTAGTCAATTACATGTCTTAGTATGTCCCCCACCTGACACGAGAAACAATAAAGCAATCGATCGAGAACAAGTGAATAAATGAAACGATGACTATGTGTATGTGAAATGCATGCAATGATGGTAATACTGAGTACATGTACTTGCCTCAATTCTGGAGTTTTGTCCAAGTCTTCTAGATCACCTAGGAATAGGAACACATTATTAAAATAATACTCTTGAGAAATTCCTAACTCTAATCATTTAACAACCTTATCATAACCACTCCTTCGTTGATTATTCTTAGTTAACTCCCACTAGTACTACTAAAATATAGTATTAGAGGTTTAGCCATGCTAATCTACTGAGCCTAATATCCCATCTTTATGGACTAGCCCAAATGGCCAACCCTTGAACAAAGAGGTCAGCCTTACTCTCAATGATCAGGCCCTAGGCCACTGGCCTTCATAAATCATTTGACCTAATTTATATGTTACTACAACCAATCCTGTGAGGACCCTAATTTTTGTAAATTATTTATTTATTTATTTTATATGATTTATATTTGTTAGATTAATTTTTTTTTATTATGATTATAGATGTACTTTTTCGTAGCTTTAATTTTTGGAGCACAAGAAGTGCCAATCTTTTAAAACTTCCTTCATGAGTTTTGAAGTAGACAAGTCTACCTTCAACTTGATATATCATATACCATCCAAACTTGTCTCCTAGCATTCTTTTGACTTCGCACAACTTCAGGTCAAATTTAGGCAATTAGATTATTTACCGTAATTCCAAACCTAACTTCCAACGTGAGTTCGGAACTCGACATAGATCAAAACTATTTGACCCAATATATAGTTTTGATCCATTTTGAGCCTACGACACACATGTCAAGAGTGTGCCACCACTACACCAAAACATACAATTTGTAACAGTTTTTTTTAAGTTGTAACGGTTATTATCATAACAAAATAGTAATGGTTACAAAAGCTAAAAAATCGTTACAAAAAATCAAAATTTCTATTTTTATTATTATTTTTGTTATGGTCACAGTAAAAACCATCATAACATCTTATTTTTTTATCAAATTTGTGTCACATGCAAAGCATGTGACATGAAAAAAAGTGTGACAAATCTGTGTGATATTATTCCCTCCTCCATTTTTCTTGATCCCCTCTGAAGTTTTCACTTTCCCTCTGAAAATTTCACGTTTTCAGTTTCCCTCCTGCTTCTCCCTCCCAACAAAGATCAGCTACTTCTTTCCTCTCTCTCGACTACTTCTTTCCCTCTCTCTCGAACGAGCCATCAGGTACTTATTCTTCTTTCCCTCTCTCTCGAATGAGCCATCAGGTACTTATTCTTCTTTCCCTCTCTCTCGAACGAAGCCAACGGGCTCCTTCATTTTTTTTTTTGTTTGATTTTGGTTTGAACGTCATCAGGTAGTTCTTCTTCTTCGATTTTGGTTTGGTCAGGGGAATCCTCCATCACCGTCGGCCACAGGTGCTTCCCTCTGATTTTAGGGTTTTCATCTTTTATTTCTTTCTTTCTTGTTGATTTTAGGGTTTTTTGATTTTAGGGCTTTTAGTTTGTTAAAACACAAGAACATATATGCTGCTCATGTGTAGTAGTGGTGAATGACATGATGTATAATTATTCTACCTACCTTATTTGGAAACTGATTTTCTCGGGCGGAAGAACCAACGAGTACATAATCATCATCACTTAGCAAAATCATAATATAAATAAGAAAAAGTTTACGCCAACAACCTTTGTAGCTGATCATATAGTTTTGTGCACAAGTACATAGCAACAAATATATATATGTAGGTATGTATGTTGAATTACAATCAACCGTCAAAAGACAATTTTTCCCTAGTACATATTTACAATAAAAACAATCCTTTTCCAAGAATACCCCAAACTAAATCAAGAATTCGAGTTAAAGAACGTGAAGTAACTTCTATGAGTAAGCGTCTCATAGTGCTTTTCGCTTATTTGAGAGTTGTTGGTATGATTTTTGAAGTTCCTTTTGGAATAGTTTTCTGTGATCCTTTGTGCCACTTGAAGAATTAACTATAGACAAATGATAACTTGCAATTACACTTCTCTCAAGAAATAAAAAGCTTGCAACACAATATCACATGAAAGAAATCCTTGTTTAGGTTATAATCTGTATGCAACTTCATTCTTTGTGAACCTTACTTTCCTTGTAATTATGTCCGATTCTAACTCATCATGACACGGATAAGGACACACACATGTTTCAAAAATACGAACACTTACTGGCACAGACACGATTCAAACTCCATTTGACGTGTCGATCTGGCCTAAAGGCAAGCATGCATACATGGATTGGTTACATACTAGGTGCTTCAAGTATATCGGCTTGTAGATAAATGCAATTTCTTATCAATCCTTGTTGAATGTTATTGCTTCCTGATCTCTTCGTCTAGGAAATGTCATCAATACAAGTCACAAGTGTCTTTTTTTGTTATGAGCAAAAAATGTGTGACCATTCCGTTATGCTTCGTACTGAGCAATTGGCCTTAGATCCATGGCAAGCTTTTTGCTTATACTTGTCACTAACTCACACTGCCTAATACTGTCCATCATCAACTCTGAAAGTTTTGCATTCAATCGTGAAAATTTTCACGGTCAAGCTAGGTTACTGGATGTTTTCTAATTACAAGCTTTGCATCACTGGCTTCCAGAACTGAATTGTCTTATTTCCTTCTGCGGATCATGTTGATACATTCAGAAGGACAATGCTAAGTCAAATTTATGTTTCTGTATCCTACTAATTCATTTGTTAGAAGTCTTTAACAACGGTAGAGATTGGTTTGTTAATGTTCATTCATTCAGAAGCACATTGGGGCATCAAGCCTAAATCAATCCAAATGATCTAAATTTGATTTTATTTTAAGTTCACCTTTAATACTTATTGGTTTGATTCAATGCTGCTTTAGTTTTCGTGGTTGTGGAGGGTTTTTTTTATAGTTTTGTTAAGGTTTTTTAAGGTTCATTCATTTTCCTGGATAATTTATCTTTCAAATTTAGTATGCAGCTCACTATGATTGTCAAGGTTTAAGGTTTTCCTCAACCATCATGGTTTCCAATTTCCAGATAGATTCGTAGAGATTGGTGTGAAGCTACTAAAAACTTTGTTTTGGTCAAATCTAGAACATTCAAAAGCGAAACTCTCAAAATCCCTCGATTTGACGAAAACAAAACAGGAAATATAGAAAAAGGAGAAGTGCTAATTGACTGAAAAGAGAAGGGAGAGAAAGGAGTGACATAGATACCACATACCTCTTATCGCAGAGAGAATAATCTTCACAACAGTCAAACTCATTTTGACTAATGGTAGTATATTTTTTGCACAAGGGCATTTATCATTTATAGTTGGCAACTAGACTGTTTTATTAGCAGAGAAAAAAGTTCATGCCACCTATTTCTTCTTCAATCTACAAGTTATCATTCACAAATGCTACCTAGGTTTTAGTTCGAAATTGACTTTTTTTAAGCCCTAAAGATAAAGTAGAAATCTGAATCTATTACACAACATAAGAGAAGTTGACCTTTAATCATCGCCTTTGTGTAGTTTGACTATTTTAATGTTAATGCCTAGAGTTTGGGATTCAATTTCAGCTTGTTCCACCACAGACTCTCTCCTTTCAGATATTTCCTATATTTTGGACATTGCAATTTGATACCAAACATTAAACTCACATATAGAACCACTACTGAACTACTACTATGTTGCTATTTGTACTCCATATAAAATCACACCTTAATTTTACTCCAAAGAAGATTGATATTGTTATAACTATTATTAATTCCTAATTGTACTTGTAGGAGGAAGAACATCCTGCGGAGGCTGTTACATGGTCAGAAGCGTGGAAGAGAGCCCACAAAAATAAGGCTACTGGAAGTGTGCTTCCATGCACATTGGAGAAATATGTAAGTACAAGATGAGGTTCTATTTGTACAAAATAAGGCTTCATATATATTCTAGGTTTGAATCTTTTGGCTTATCATCAATAACTGTAACAAGATGAGGTTCCATATAAAGTTTTGCACTTAAAGCTCTCTCTGTCTCCAAACCAGTTCACTATAGTTTATGTAAAATTGAGTTATGATCCAAGGTTTAATGCATATGGCCATTAAATGGATATCTGCATTGAAGAAAAATATATTCTCTTAATTTTTCACATTGAAGAAACTCTGTTTGGTTGAAATTTATAACTCAGCTTTCTGAGTTTAAAACCAAATCCGCAGAAAAGTGTGTTTGGTTCTGACATCTCATAAAGTAACTTTGAAAAGTCATTTAGGAAACTAGTTATTTAAAAACATCCTTCAGAGAGCAAGTAAAAGCTACTTTCAGAGTGCTCTTTTCACACTATTTTTTAAATTCTCCAACTATCAACTCATGTCCCCCTCCTCATTAATGCTTTCCTTCTCTCTCCTCATCCTCATCCTCATCCTCGTCCTCCTCCTCCTCTTCCTCTCCCATGGCCACGTAGCAGAGTCACCACCTTCACTTTCATCTCCGACAGTGCCCCCCTCCTCCTCATTCTTCTCTCCAACTCCGGCAGCGCCCCCCTTCTCCTCCTCATTCTTCTCTCTCGTCGCCATGAAAGAAGACGCTCCCGTCACCATGGAAGAAGCTAAACCAGCAGCTGAGGAGGACAGGGTGCAGGAAGAGGTAGCGGAGGCAGCTGAAGCAGTCGTTGCGGAGGAGAATCAAGCATAAGCGGAGGCCGTGGTGGTCTAAGAAGAACCAAAGGCTGTGGCAGCGGAGGAGAAGGCAGCACTGGCAGCTGTGCAGGAAGTTGCGAGTGCTGCTGCTGCTGCTGTTTCGGAGTAAGACGAGAATGAGGTGGTGGTGTTTGCTAATGGAGCTGGCTGGATTAATAATGAGATCAAGCTTAATATATACAGGTGGTGGTGGTGGCGGTGGTGTTGTGGTGGTGGTGTTAGTAGAGAGGAAGATTGGTTTATGTTGTTAATGTTGCTGCTGCTTAATTCAGACTCTGTCTCTGTTATTCTTGTTAATTCGGCAAGTTGAGCATCACGGGTCCGAGGTGGCCAGAGAGTGGAGGCAGGGTCTGGACGATCGAGCTCCTCCCACTGCCTCGTACTCCTCGGTTTGTCGACGACGACGACCGGTTCGTCGAGCACTTCTCTGGAAGGAGATGTTGTGTCTGGGAGGAAATATTTTGTGCAGACACAGAATGGACACAAACAGGTTACGGAAGGGAACGGATCTGGAGAGTAGGGTCTGTGTCGGACACGAATTGAGTGGACATGATACAAATATTTTATTGGACACGAAAAAAAATGTAGGGACACAAATTGGACACGAACAAATTAATTTTAATATAAATATTTTTATAAAATTTTAATAAAAATTATTTTCACAAAATATTTTACCAAACAGAATTTGGAACTTTTATTTCATAAAACAATTTTTTAGATGGAAGTAATCAAAAGCAAAGTCATAATTTTTATACTCAGAAAATAACTTTATAACTTACTTTCAAAAAACTGTTTTCAAAAAAAAATTTCAGAAAGTATATCCAAACGGATATCAGAACCAAAGAAGTGGCAGAGCCACAGAACTAAAAATATATTCTCTTAATTGACGGAATTAGACATTTCTCGCGTACCTTTTCCATGTATTCAATATGAAGTATATATGCGTAACAGCATATATAAAACTCCACTACCTGAAACAAATAATGCAAAAGCATAGATTGATCGACCACATATCTTGTATATATATGTCGATGTTATGCAAATTGTGCTTAAAATGAGCTAGACTTTGATTTTACTGGTAACTAAAGTTGCATCAGCCATTTAATTAATTGTAACTTAACTTGCAGCATTCGGAAATGTAAAAAAACATATACAAATTATTAAATAAGTTGTAATTAGTAGCCTACCTTCCTTCATTTAACCTCATTTACACATTCAAGTATATATTGGCTCTTAATTAACTTATAATAGTTGGAATTGCATAATGCGCACTACAGCCCATGTGATGCAACTATAGCTGCTATCTGCAGCCTAGCAGACAGTGAAGATTTTTCTGTATTTGAAGTTACATTAATTGCAGCTCCAATACAAACAAATAGCATCTGATAAAAACAAGTTAATAGCTAGCCAGCCTTGTATTACTTTGTTTTTATGTGCAAACAGTTGGAACCACATATTTTTGTTATTCGAAATATTTCCAACTCTGTATTCAGACTCTGAAATTAAAATATAAATATAAATACGTAAATGATACCGAGGCTTGAACTTGGTTCAATATCCTTAAGACAATATTCGCCCCGCACTGGTGCTTACGGTTTAATGGCGATTAGTCTTCCAGGATACAACGGTTGTTTCCTTCGGTAGCAGCACTTCACACCGTAGGAACTCGTCGAAGCAACGTTGGTTGTCTCTCTCTCTTAGACTAACTAATGCAATATGGATGAATTGAATGATTGCTTGAATGCTCCAAACATATTTGTATTTATAGAAATAAAGAGACATGATGGAAAGGGGACACCTTTCCAATAAATAGATTCGTACACCTTTTCCAATGAAAAGATTCGTACACCTTTTCATAGATTCGTTGATAGAAAAAATAATGATATTATTATTATAACAAATATACATTCACATTTTCCAACAATCCCCACATGAATGAATATTTGACTGTGTACAATGCAGACACAATACAGACTCCTTACAGACAAGATGTAGACATAAGAGAGAGAGAGAGATCATTTGAAAAGTTATTGTACCAGGATAGGTAGCTTTTGGCCTTGAACCTTCCCTTGTAAATATTTATCGAGTTTACTAGCTATCCAGTGAACATGATGTCTTGAACTGTGCAGCTTTTTGTTGTAAACTTGAGTCAATAAATATCACACAACTTCTTTCCGACCAATATTGCTTCTATTGTTGTGTTCATTTTGGCCCTGAACATATGCCTGGTTTCATAAGTGTTCTTAGAGAATTCAGCCTTATAATTCTCATAGAAGCGGCCCCACTTCCACACTCATATAGGTGACTTCCTAATAAGAGTATCCTGCTATACTCCACTTGAATTTCAAGTCATAGGAATCATTAAAAGCAATGCTTACCCTAATTTTTCTTTGCAGGCGACACTACTATTTGTCATCCTAGAGAATGGGATGAGTATTTAAATACTCGTCAGTGTCATTTAAGAATTTCACATAGTTAGGTTGTCCCTTTGAACCTAGATCTTGGGATCTCCAGTCAACTAGGTTAGTTTTCCTTTATGGAACTTCTTTTATCATAGGCTTTCAAGCACATTCCCCTCGATGACTTATATACTTGCTCTCTTGTCAAACCTTTAGTTAGTGGATCCGCAAGGTTTTCCTTTGATTTTACATAATCAATCGTGATTATGCCATTAGAGAGAAGTTGTCTAACGGTATTATGACGTCTTCGAATGTGTCTTGATTTACCGTTATAAATATGACTGTGTGCCCTACCGATAGCAGATTGACTATCACAATGTATACATATTGCTGGTACGGGCTTTGGCCATATTGGAATGTCCTCCAAGAAATTTCGAAGCCACTCTGCTTCTTCACTTGCTTTATCCAAAGCTATGAATTCAGATTCCATAGTTGATCTGGCTATGCACGTTTGTTTTGAGGACTTCCACGATATTGCTACACCTCCAAGTGTAAAGACATATCCACTTGTGGATTTCGAGTCTTTAGTATCAGATATCCAATTTGCATCACTGTATCCTTCGAGTACAGCTGGATATTTAGTATAGTGCAATCCATAGTCTTTAGTGTATCTTAAGTATCTGAGTACTCTAATAATAGCCTTCCAGTGATCTTTTCCTGGATTACTCGTGTATCTACTCAGTTTGTTAACTGATTGAGCTATGTCCGGTCGCGTACAGTTCGTGACATACATAAGGCTCCCAATTATACGAGAATATTCTACTTGTGAGATACTTTCTCCAGTATTCTTCTTTAAATGTAGATTTAAATCTACTGGAGTTTTTGCAATGTTATTATCATTTTGATTATGTTTTTCTATAATCTTCTCAATGTAATGAGATTGGGATAATACCAGCCCATCTGGTGTTTTAGAAATCTTAATTCCCAACATAACATCTGCAATTTCCATATCTTTCATGTCAAAGTTTTTGATTAAGATCTTCTTTGTGTCCTGGATTATGTTATTATTACTACCTATTATTAGCATATCATCTACATATAGGCATATAATGACATATCCAGTTTGTGCATTTTTAGAATACACACATTTGTCACACTCATTGATCTTGAATCCATTTGACATCATTACATTGTCAAACTTTTGGTGCCACTGTTTCGGTGCTTGTTTAAGTCCATATAGAGACTTAACTAGTTTGCACACCTTCCTTTCTTTACCTGCTACTATGAATCCTTCTGGTTGATTCATGTAGATTTCTTCTTCTAGATCACCATTTAGAAAGGCAGTCTTCACATCCATTTGATGTATTTCAAGATTGTGCAATGCTGCTATTGCAATTAACATCCGAATTGATGTTATCCTTGTTACTGGTGAATATGTATCAAAATAATCAATTCCTTGTTTTTGATTATATCCTTTGACAACCAGTCTTGCTTTATATTTATCAATAGTTCCATCAGCTTTCATCTTCCTCTTAAATATCCATTTACAGCCTAATGGCTTACATCCTGGAGGAAGATCAGCTAATTCCCATGTATGGTTTTGCATAATGGACTCTATTTCACTATTTATAGCTTCTTTCCAAAGTGGTGCCTCTGGTGTAGACATTGCTTCTTTGAAAGTTTGAGGCTCATTTTCTAACATGAATGTTAGAAATTCAGGTCCAAAGGTCTTTGATATTCTAGACCTCTTACTGCGTCTAGGCACATCTTCCTTATCGGCAAATTCATTATCTGTATCACTTTGACCAGTATGTATAATGTCATCATAATTTTTTTTTAATGTTTCTCTTTCATGTATCTTCTTACATGGAAAGATATTCTCAAAGAAAGATGCATTTCTAGATTCAATAATTGTATTATTATGTATCTCCGGAATGTCCGACTTATGTACGAGAAACCGATAAGCAGAACTGTTTTCAGCATATCCTATAAATATGCCGTCAAAGGTCTTGGGACCTATCTTGACCTTTTTAGGCAAAGGAATTGCCACTTTTGCAAGACATCCCCATACTTTGAGGTATTTATAGGAAGGTTTCTTTCCTTTCCATAATTCATATGGCGTCTTATCCTTTTTCTTGTGGGGCACCTTATTTAAAAGATAGTTGGCTGTAAGTACAGCTTCTCCCCACAAATTATCTGGTAGTCCTGAACTTAATAATAAAGAATTCATCATTTCTTTAATTGTTCGATTCTTTCGTTCAGCGATACCATTAGATTGTGGTGAATATGGTACAGTAGTTTGGTGTATAATTCCATGTTCTGCACATAATTCTGCAAAAGGTGATTCATATTCACCACCTCTATCGCTTTTGATAACTTTAATCTTTCGATTAAGTTGATTTTCTACTTCAGTTTTATAGTGTTTGAACATATCTATTGCTTCATCTTTTGATTTCATAAGATAGACATAGCAATAACGAGTACTGTCATCGATGAATGTGATGAAGTACTTTTTTCCATTTCTCGTTTGTATGCCTTTTAGATCACATACATATGTATGGATTAAATCCAACGTTCCGGTATCTCTTTCAACCGGATTTTGAAAGGATGTACGGGTTAATTTTGCTTCTGCACATATTTCACACTTATGATTTGAATCTATTGCAGATTTAGGAATTAAGTCCATGTTTATGAGTTTCCTGATTGAATCATAATTAACATGACCTAATCTTCCATGCCACATATGAGAGGACTCAACGATATAAGAAGAATTAATCATCTTATTAGGCATAATAGTCATTACATTCATTTTGAAGAGGCCCTCCTTGAGGTAACCCCTCCCCACATAAACTCCACTCTTGGTGAGTACAAATTTGTCAGATTCAAATATTAATTTAAACCCATGCTTACTTAACATAGATCCGGAAATCAGATTCTTCCGAATATCAGGTACGTGCAGAACATTGTTAAGCTTCAGTTCCTTTTCCGACGTCATTTTCAGAATGATCGTCCCTTGTCCTTCAACCTTTGATGATGAAGAATTTTCCATGAAGAGTTGCTCGCCTTGGTCGACGCTTTGGTAGGTATTGAACATAGTCTTTTCAGCACATATGTGGCGGGTAGCGCCAGTGTCGACCCACCACTCTCTTGGGTTGCTCCCTACCATGTTCACTTCAGAAACAACTGCCGTCAGAACCAGGTCGTCAACACCCTTAGCCAGACGCTCATCTTCTGTCATATGAGCCTGGTGAGGACGTCCCTTGTTCTTGTTCTTGTTGTAATTGTTGTAGTTGCGACTACGACAATCTGCAGCTTTATGTCCCATTTTATTGCATATGTGACATTTACCTTTGAACTTTTTATAGTTCCCTTGACCGGAGTAGGTTCCTTGACCGGAGCCTCCAATGTATTTGCGCTTTTTCTCTTTTTGTTCTGTTTCCAAGACATTTGTCCTGGCTTCTATAGAAGAGATTTTTTCAGTGCTCCTGTTATTCTCTTCTATTTTAAGCCTGACAATTAGGTCAGCCAATGGCATGTCCTTACGTTTATGTTTCAGATAGTTCTTATAATCCTTCCAGAGAGGCGGAAGTTTTTCAATCACAGAAGCTACCTGAAACGGTTCACATAAGGCCATACCTTCGGCAACCAGTTCATGGAAAATACATTGCAAGTCTTCAACTTGACTTGCCACTGATCTGGAGTCAACCATGCGGTAGTCCAGAAATTTGCCTACTACAAATTTCTTTGACCCTGCATCTTCTGCTTTGTATTTCTTGTCCAGAGCATCCCAGACTTCTTTTGCAGTCTTCAGTGGACTGTAAACATTCCATAGATGGTTGTCCAGTCCACTTAAAATGTGGTTCCTGCATAAGAAGTCTGCATGTTTCCACTTTTCAACATTTGTAATAACAGTATTATCAGTTTCACCTTCTTGCAGAACAGGGACTGTTTCATTTATAATCTTTGCCAGATTCAAAGTTGTAAGATAGAACAACATCTTTTGCTGCCAGCGCTTGAAGTCAGTTCCATCGAACTTTTCCGGCTTTTCTCCTTGTCCAATATGAACAGGAGCAGAAGTGATCATGACAGTGTTCTCAACTGCTGCCATTTTTGTCTGTTACAATAGTATACAGACCAGTAAGTGAAAAGAAAAAAACCAAGTTCAAGAAGTGTTCTTTTGTGTTCTGGTTAGATAGAATAAGTCAAAACCAACTTTAAGAGTTTAAATAAAACAAAATCAAAACCAGAAGCCAACTGTAATACTAAACTATAATTAAATGGCTTTCATAACACAAATAGAATAATATGCATTTGATATTGGCTCCTGTTACTTCTTAATAACAGACACAACATTACCAGGAAGTTTGACTCTGAAACACAAATAGAATAATACTAAACCATATTATAATATGGTATGAAAAATAAAACATATGTGCTGTTTGACTCTGAAACAAACAGAGCAGAAAAAATATTTTGAAATTTTTTTTATCGAATCACAGTAAAACTTTGCTTTCTGTTAATTGAAAAGTGGAACAGAGTTGTGAAAAAAAAATCTTACGATACAGTGGCAGAAGCAATCAACCAAGCCTCACCGAATACAAAGTTGAGAAAGGTTCAAAAAAAATATTGTCTTAATTAGCCAACAGTACTTTAGCATAGACATTACACTACGAAACTGAAAAGTAAATAGATAATGTACACTACAAAACATGAAGAACCAGAGGAATTGAAGAAGCAATGAACCAATAACAGAGTTGAGAAAAATTCAAAATAAAATTTGTCTTAAGATTGTTATTCGAAATATTTCCAACTATGTTACTCTGAAATTAAAATATAAATATAAATACGTAAATGATACCGAGGCTTGAACTTGGTTCAATGTCCTTAAGACAATATTCGTCCCGCACTGGTGCTTACGGTTTAATGGCGATTAGTCTCCCAGGATACAACGGTTGTTTCCTTCGGTAGCAGCACTTCACACCGTAGGAACTCGTCGAAGCAACGTTGGTTGTCTCTCTCTCTTAGACTAACTAATGCAATATGGATGAATTGAATGATTGCTTGAATGCTCCAAACATATTTGTATTTATAGAAATAAAGAGACATAATGGAAAGGGGACACCTTTCCAATAAATAGATTCGTACACCTTTTCCAATGAAAAGATTCGTACACCTTTTCATAGATTGGTTGATAGAAAAAATAATGATATTATTATTATAACAAATATACATTCACATTTTCCAACAATTTTTAAAACAACTAGCTAGCAAGGCTTCTTTGGTTCTTGCCTAAGTAAGAAATGGATTGTTTTCTGGAGAGTGTAATTTAATGGGTTCAACCGTTCCAATGTTGTCAACAAAATTGTAGGTTTGTGTGCATTTAGAGTAGTGAGAGCCTTGTTCTGTCTCCGTGTCTTTGTGCATAGAGGATATATTGGAATGTCAAGTGTTGTTGTAGAATTGATTGGAATGACTGCTTAAGTGAAAAATCCGCATGGGCTACCTTTGCTTGGTTCAGAGTGGTAGTTGGAATGGCAAGTCAGCTTACCGCTGGCGTGGATGTCTGGGTGTGTAGAGAAGTTCCTCCGACATCTATTAATGAACTTGCTAGGATAATTCTGTATCCTTCAGGCATCGTACATATTGGTACACTATATATTTGCAAGTCAGACTACCCATGTTGCAGCGTTGTACTCGGCATTTCTTGGGATGCACTTAGAATCTCGCATTTCTGGGATATATTTGCAGCACTGGCCTTGGCATAAAACACTACCTTAATGGTTCACTGACCCATTATAACAGCGGTCAGTGTATTATGGATGTAATTTAGTAGTTTACCTGGGCAAATTGCTCTCGACATATTCATTGGGTTGTTGTCTATTCTGTTATCAATTTGTCTATTTAGTACTAGAAAGTAGAAACCACTCTCATCGACTTTTTATGGTCTTTTCTTCTTCTTTTTTACAGTGGGTTATCTGAGGTTACCTGATGTATTCAGTATCGGCATCTTGACAGCTTTGGTTAATATTTCTATTTGGGGTCTTGTTGGAAGTTTCTAGTAGAAGATTTGGGACTCTATTAGTCTGGAGATTTTAAGTTCATAATATACTTCTTATCCTCCTGAGGTGCACAGTTTTAAGTTCTTACCATGGAAGCATTTGTTTTCATAATTATAATATCAAAAGTTTTGACTAATGGAACTTTAATTTGCATCATTTTTTGAAGATGGTTAGATTGTTCTGAATATCACACATATTTGTTGTGTCATCTCCCTCTCTTCTATACATAGGACTGCCCTAATTAATAAAATTCTTATATTCAGAGTTATCATAAGTCGCTCAACCACAATAATTTGTATGTTGTGTATTTATACTGAATCATGGAACATTTTTGTTATAGAATGCTGATAGGTGTGTGGGTGGGTGGGTCAATCTACATAGCCATTTTTAGAATATTACAGATCATTCCGGTTCTTTGTTCTTAGACATCAAGGTGGCCGATCTTATGATTTCCAGCTGATGAATACTTCCAGTTGTGGTATCATCTAAATTCGCCAAACCATGGCATTAATGCTTAGTCTTTTCTTATTGCATAACTCCAATGTAGAAAAGATAGCTGATGAATACTTCCAGTTCTGTACTAGGTTTTCTGTGTTCAGCTTTTCCAAGAACCTGAATCTCAAAAATTCTTTTATAGACTGCAAACTTACAATATTTGTATGCTTTTATTTGATACTTCTTTAATTTACTAGTTTTTATGCTTTTATTTTATACTTCTTTTACTCCTACGTGCAGGAATATGACATGTTTCAACCATGGCAAGCACTTTCATTCTTCCTCAAGAGAGCCTTGTCTTGCTTCGTCCAGATACACTAAGTTTGAACTGTTGTGTGGTTTGCTTCATCCATAGCCTTGTCTTTGAAACTGGACAATCTTTCCTTATTAAAATGTATGTATTGAAAATTATGTGGTTTAGTTGTTATTCAAATGTTATGTGTTTTTGGCAAATTATGTGTTTTTTGAACTACCATATTGGGAACATAATTCACACACCTACCAGTTTGGAATGGTTGAATTGTTATTGAAAATTTTGTGGTTTACTAGTTTGAAATAGTTGAATTATTATGAAACAGAAATGTTATGAAATTTGATATGTGGACAATGCAGGTTTGTGGCTTATTGTTTAGTTACAAATTGAACGTAGAAATTTTGTGGTTTACTAGTTTGGACTTGTTGAATTATTATGAAACAAAAATGTAATGAAATTTGATATGTGGACAATGCATGTTTGTGGCTTATTATTTAGTTACAAATTGAATGCAGGATTTTGGTTTGATTTTTTTTTTAAAGTAGTATATCTGTAACGGTTATAATCGTTACAATATGTGGACAATAGTAACAGTAATAACTGTGGCAAACAAATGCTTTGTCACATTAATAACCGTGACAATTATAACATTAGTCACAGTAATAATTGTGACTAATTGAATTTTTGCCACGATTATTACTATGACAAAATAAATTCGTCACGGTTATTACCGTTACAAATTTTTTACCACGCCCAAATTGCAACGGTTATTACTGTCACTACAGGAAATATTGGTATTTACGGCATGCAAAGCACGCCGTAAATTCCTTTTTACGGCGTACATGCGGCGTGCAAAGACATGCCGTATTTGCTCATGCCGTAAAAACCTACTTGTTTTTACGGCTCACAATGCATGTCGTTTATTACTCTTTACGGTGTACATTCTGTCCCGTCGATGCGTTTATAAATGCCATTAATAGCTTATTAAGGCATAGTATAGTTCTTTAACGACGTTGCGTGCATGCCGTGAATCCATTGTTTATTACGGCATACTCTGGATGTCGTCTATTGTTCTGTCACGACGTTCTTGGTGTGCCGGGAATCATATCTATGGCGTAAAACGCATGTCATAATGATTCTATTATGGCATTCATATGTCGGTCGTTATATGTCAATTATGACTTTCAATGTAAGCCATAAAAAACGTCTTGTGCATATCTATTAAGACATGTTTTGTACGCCTTGTATTTTGTTCATTTTTTTCCTCAAATTTTCCTTCCTATTCACCAATTCAAATTTTGATTACAAAACAATTGTAGAGAATAATTCTATTGAGATTTCGTCACCCAAATGCAAACATTACACAACAATTGTAAAAACTACTTCCATTGAAGCAATATTGTAAAATTATCTACAAAAACAAGCTTGAATATACTTAAAACATAGGTCTACAAAATGTATATATTGTTTCATTCCATACATCGATTCACAGTCAAAAACCATCAGGGTCCACATCATCCTCCAAATAAACAACAAAATAAAGAGTCTAAATAAAAAATCACTTTATAAAGTGATACAAAAACAAGACTAAATACTTGAAACATAGGTCTCTCCATGCATCTTACTCCACATATTTCATTTCATGCATCCACAGCCAAAAACTGCTAGGTCCCACATCTTCATCCTCCAAAAAAACAGCAAAATGAGAAGTATGTCTTCATTGCCTATTACATATAATAACAAACCATATGTTAGTATTAAGTTAAAAATGAATGAAATAACAAAATTAAAATAGTAGCAACCATAAATAACAGGTAGTAAATTATTGCTACTATTTCTACAGTCCTGAAGAGTTTACATAAATTAGTCAGCCAATCAAATGTGTACAAGTGAGTGCCAGTGCACTGAGTGAAGTGAAGGAGTTTAATGGACAGCCTGCCTATAGCAGACATGCAGTGTATCAGTATAGTAGAGGCTTATTAGTATACTGTTGTTTCAGGTGAATGTATCAAGGGATGAGTAGTATATGGTACATTAGCAACCACAGAAGAGGGGGGCTCAGTTAGTTTACTGCCTTTTAGCCCAACCATGTTTGTATCAGCAAGATAATACACCCCAGGTTCAGTTCTTGAGTAACTTGGTTCAGCATTAAGTGTCAGTATAAGAGATAGAGTAGTGACTCGAGTGGGGCTTTTTGATAATAAATGTTCTTGTATCAGCCACCTACTTAAACCCTTAACCAATTGGCCCAGATGTTGATTGTTCAATCACCCCCACATTGGTTGTCCTGCTACCTTGTATGGCATGCATTTGGCCTATGATTCTTGGTTCAGACCCATGAGTCTTTTGGTTCAGAATCCATAATTGGGTATCTATCATGCCCTTGCTCTGAGGCCAGACCAAATGTTGGTCCTGCATTGCCTTCAGGATCCTGTCGAGCCCCTTAAGCAATTGTCCACTGTTGAAATTTGCACATTTGAACATTAAAGACCCTATCACTAGCATGCTCAAAGAAATGAAAAGCAAAACAAATTATTGAAATCCATTGAGAGCAACAGCTGCCCCTCATAGCTGCCCACACAATTGACAGAATTGTACTCAACATGGCATAAGCATAGTAACAACAGAAGATAGCCAAGAGTAAAAACTTAAGATACCAACATATAGAAAAAATGAAGATAACATGAAATTTCTTAAAGAACAAAACTAGTAGAAGACATTCCAGGTCTAACTGGCAAGTAAAACCATTATTTGTAGAACAAAACAAGTATCAGCAATGAAACAAAAAGGTATATAATATTGGCTCAGAGTTTAGCAGATTTTAAATCATTGAAAACTAGCAAATATGGTTACCTCTTCAACCTTTGTATATCATGTGATGAGGAATGCAACAAAGTACCTCTTCTACCCATCACACTTCCAAGGGAATGCCACCAATCTCACTAGTAATTTAATTATGAAATATCTCATAATTGCCCCATCATCACAGCCTATTAGCAAAGTAAGATACAAAACAAGTTCAAAGAAATTAAAAAAAAATGAATGCCCGCACAATTGGCAGAACTGCATTCAATATGACAGAAACATAGTAACAGAAGATAGCAACACAGAGTAAAAACTGAAGATAGCAACAGATAGAAGGAAAAAAAAAAGATAACATGAGATTTCTTAAAGAACAAAACTAGTAAAAGACATTCCAGGTCTAACTGGCAAGTAAAACCCTCATTTGTAGAACCAAACAAGTATCAACACAGAGTTTAATGGACAGCCTGCCTATAGCAGGCATGCAGTGTATCAGTATAGTAGAGGCTTATTAGTATACTATTGTTTCAGGTGAGTGTATCAAGGGATGAGTAGTATATGGTACATTAGCAACCATAGAAGAGGGGGGCTCAGTTAGTTTACTACCTTTTAGCCCAACCATGTTTGTATCAGCAAGATAATACACCCCAGGTTCAGTTCTTAAGTAACTTGTTCAGCATTAAGTGTCAGTATGGGAGATAGAGTAGTGACTCGAGTGGGGCTTTTTGGTAATACATGTTCTTGTATCAGCCACCTACTTAAACCCTTAACCAATTGGCCCAGATGTTGATTGTTCAATCACCCCCACATTAGTTGTTCTGCTACCTTGTATGGCCTGCATTTGGCCTATGATACAGGTCATTGGTTTAGATCCCATGAGTCTTTTGGTTCAGAATCCATAATTGGGTATCTATCCTGCCCTTGCTCTGAGGCCAGACCAAATATTGGTCCTACATTGCCTTCAGGATCCCCTTAAGCAATTGTCCACTGTTGAAATTTGCCCATTTGAACATTAAAGCAAAACAAATTATTCAAAGAAATGAAAAGCAAAACAAATTATTGAAATCCATGAGAGCAACAGCTGCCCCTCATAGCTGCCCACACACAATTGGCAGAACTGTACTCAACATGGCATATGCATAGTAACAACAGAAAATAGCCAAGAGTAAAAACTGAAGATTAAAGCATTTGAACATTAAAGCATTGACCCTATCACTATGCATATTCAAAGAAATGAAAAGCAAAACAAATTATTGAAATCCATGAGAGCAACAGCTGCCCCTCATAGCTGCCCACACACAATTGGCAGAACTGTACTCAACATGGCATATGCATAGTAACAACAGAAAATAGCCAAGAGTAAAAACTGAAGATAGCAACAGATAGAAGGAAAAAAAAAGATAACATGAGATTTCTTAAAGAACAAAACTAGTAGAAGACATTCCAGGTCTAACTGGCAAGTAAAACCATTATTTGTAGAACCAAACAAGTATCAACAATGAAAAAAAAAGGTATATAATATTGGCTCAGAGTTTAGCAGATTTTAAATCATTGAAACTAGCAAATATGGTTACCTCTTCAACCATTGTATATCATGTGATGAGGAATGCAACAAAGTACCTCTTCTACCCATCACACTTCCAAGGGAATGCCACCAATCTCACTAGTAATTTAATTATGAAATATCTCATAATTGCCCCCATCATCACAGCCTATTAGCAAAGTAAGATACAAAACAAGTTCAAAGATGCCCGCACAATTGGCAGAACTGCATTCAATATGACAGAAACATAGTAACAGAAGATAGCAACACAGAGTAAAAACTGAAGATAACAACAGATAGAAGAAAAAAGAAGAAGATAACATGAGATTTCTTAAAGAACAAAACTAGTAAAAGACATTCCAGGTCTAACTGGCAAGTAAAACCCTCATTTGTAGAACCAAACAAGTATCAACACAGAGTTTAATGGACAGCCTGCCTATAGCAGGCATGCAGTGTATCAGTATAGTAGAGGCTTATTAGTATACTGTTGTTTCAGGTGAGTGTATCAAGGGATGAGTAGTATATGGTACATTAGCAACCATAGAAGAGGGGGGCTCAGTTAGTTTACCACCTTTTAGCCCAACCATGTTTGTATCAACAAGATAATACACCCCAGGTTCAGTTCTTAAGTAACTTGTTCAGCATTAAGTGTCGGTATGGGAGATAGAGTAGTGACTCGAGTGGGGCTTTTTGGTAATACATGTTCTTGTATCAGCCACCTACTTAAACCCTTAACCAATTGGCCCAGATGTTGATTGTTCAATCACCCCCACATTAGTTGTCCTGCTACCTTGTATGGCCTACATTTGGCCTATGATACAGGTCATTGGTTCAGACCCCATGAGTCTTTTGGTTCAGAATCCATAATTGGGTATCTATCCTGCCCAAGATACAAAACAAGTTCAAAGAAATAAAAATGAATGCCCACACAGTTGGCAGAACTGCATTCAACATGACAGAAACATAGTAACAGAAGATAGCAACACAGAGTAAAAACTGAAGATAACATGAGATTTCTTAAAGTAAAAACCTCATTCAAAGATGGTTACCTCATTTATAGAAGGTTGATAGTCATATAACCTTACCTCAAAAGTTTTACCACTAGTCGAATGTGATATACTTGATAGGCCACGCAATTGTACTCGATAAAGCCTCGTGTAGAAGAAAAAACTCTCGGGTCGGCCGATACAAAGTCAACTCATAATCAAGTACTTCATGAACCCAAAGTTTATAGCACTCTTGTCCTAAAGCCACATGATGGACCAAATCTTTGGGATTTATAGATGCAATCTCACCGATTGCAACGATTTCTGAACCCGTCTCCCAATTCAACAATTTGCATTTTGTCCCAATGTTAGGGGTACTTGGAATTTCTGCATTTTCCTTCTCCCGTCTTGTTTGTGATATCTCGCGATTCGAAGAACTTAGAACCCCATGGTTTGAGTTCGTCTTTCCCACCGTGTGTGAGTTTTCAAGTTGCTACATGAATGAAAAACACAATTAACTTTTGAACTATAAGTTTGAGTTTTCAGTAGGTAATAAACAATAAAGAACAAGTAGGTAATAAAGAACAAAAATATTATGTCGAAATGTAAAACTTACAGTATTATTTGTCCCAATAACCTTTTCAGCAATGCTTTTATATAGATTTTTCAATTCAATCAACTCACTTTCCAATCTACTAAATTTGTCACGATGATATCTTTGGCCTTCTAATTTCGAAGGAGTCGCCCCAAAGCCAAGCCCTCTTACTCTTCCTCGTCGTTCGGGACCAATTACTTTTGAAACAGCATCTAATTCAAAAGAATTTTTTTCTGTAGCAGTTGCCACCTTATGAGCATCTTCTATGTTATCCTAACAATAAATAGTACAATATATGATTTTAGATTGATATAAATATATAAACAAATGGTAAACAATATCTACCAGAGTTATAACTGATATAAGCAAATTAAGCATCCAAAACTATAAGAAGAGAACATAGTTATAACTGATAACTACACATGAATTTCATGCCAGGCACACACATGCATAAGCTGGTATGAAACCATTTTTATGAGAGGAAATAAAATAGAAAAAATGGGCATTGGATAAAAAATGGAAGCTGGAATTAACCTTCCGAAGCCCCTTCAGTGACAATAACAATTACCATCAAGTATTGAATAGAACTTTCATAAGTTAGTGTTTAGCCGAATACAATGCGAACTAGTATAGGGAACTCTTTTATTTTAGTTAAAAACAATTGATCCACTTGCTTAAAAAGAGGTACCTCATGATGAGTTCAACAAAGAGGCACCTCATTAAGAACTGCAAACACTACACCAATGGTTCATGTGAAATGTAGAACAAATAGTAAAAAGTAGATAACAAGCACTTACCAAAATTCTCTTAGCCTCTTCACTCAATGTACCCGTCTTCCTCTGATGTCCCTTGATCCATATGTCAACTCTTTGTATGGAATCAGGATCGTCACTTTGTTGACGCTACAAGATAAATTATAGGTAATAAACGAGGAATAAAAAATCAACTAAACCTACTAAAATGATTGAGGTAATAAAACATGTTTATAGGTAACAAGCATATGGGTATCACTTAGTTACCATTTCGTCCTCTAGACGAGCATATCCCTTACAACTAGTTGTATGCAACAAAATTTGACTTTTTCGCATCTTTTTGAATCGTTCACTTTTCTCCTAAATTCACATATGAAATATATACATTACGTGATAATAGCAAAGATTTAGAGCAAAAAATAAGGAAAAAAAAAAGTAAAATTAACTAGTAGCACTAATTAACCTCAAATGCTTGAGTATTTCTCTTCATTACAAAAGCCTTCCAATCTTTAAAGTGTGGTACATTCTCAGGTTTGAGTAGGGCGAGTGCTCGTGGTAGACCTACAACTTTTGCTTGTTCCATCACGTCTTTCATTAAACTAGATTTATGATCACGCCAATGCTTTCCCAACTTTTGGAATGTATATTTCTTGTGGCAATCATCAAGTATATATTTTTGCTGTAAGAAAAAGTATAACAGTCAATAAAAATCATCTTACGTCTATTATGTAAGTACAACAAACATAAATATTACCGTGATGTAGTCCCATATTTGATGTCTAAAATCGTCAGTAAGATCCGTCCAATGCTCCATTGTCACTGGTATTAAATCTCTTGCCGTCGAGCCCAGAAAACTAGCAAATTGGGCTGCATTATCTCCAATCGGTTGTCCCCTCTCATTGAAATCAATCGGAAGAGGATCTTTTCTCTTGCGAATATGATCCATTTTAGACTTGCCCCTGGTATTCTTCTTTCCAGACACATTAGAATTTGATTGATTTTGGTCACTTTGCATATTAGGTGACACATTAGACGGGGAGTTGGAGTCTTCCTGTGATATTCGTAGACCTCCATTTCCTCTTCTTGTACCTTTTTTGGAAGACTTCATAAAACAAACATAATAAGAGCTAGAAGTTACTCACCAATATATTATTAAAAGTATATTGTAAAGATAAGTGGAGCTTACTCCACCATATCCCGACATATTCGCAACTTTCTGAATAGACCTCTCTAAATTGACCTGTGATGCATAAAAATTCAATTATTAAACAAATATAAAAGATTAGTTTGTGTTAGTTTTCAGAGACGGACTCCATAAAATTTCGTACAGTTATAAGGATAAAGTATTCTAACCTTGACACCCAGAATACAAGTAAAAGGAATAATGATATTCCTTAATGACTTTGATATATATTGCAAACTTAAATACAATAAAATACATTGTGTAGCAGTTAATTAACAACCTGAAGCGGGGCGACCAGACAAAAACAGAATTTGAAAAACAAGAGCAACGAAATCAGACATAAACAGAATATGAACACAATATGGTTAGATATTCAAGTAAGGATAAAAAAGAAATAGACATCTGAACCTTGAACTTAGCAACACATCAAGGGTAAAACTAAAGGAATAGAAAACCAAGATATAGTTCATCACAAAAGTAAACCTAAATAGGTCTTGAAATTGACAAACCAAACCAAGAACATGAAACCTGCTAACAAGAACAAGAACATGAAACCTGCCATACTAGAACATTTTGTCTGTTCACAAAAACGAAGATACAACCCTAAAGAGAAACAGAGAAGTTGGGGGTGTCGCAAGAGGTGGTGGCAGTTGCAGTGACGGTAGCTTGCGATTTTTTCACATGGTGACAGTACACAAGGAGATATTTTCGGTGCGTTCTTGACTTCCCACATTGAGCAAAATTTTCCAGGCTCATCCTCCCCTTCCCCTATCAGGATCACAAAACATCGATCACATTTACAAGAAAAATGAAATGCATTATGTAAAGATGGATCCTATGGATTAGATTATAGAAATTTCAGAAAATTTCATCCATAGGAGATAAAATTAGTCGTATTGACACCAAAGAGGAGAGATGAAATTATTTACCTAATCCGAAGTGATCTTCTCACAATCATGTCTTACATAACCTTCACTGTCAAGATTCGGATCAAGTCGTAACATATCTAATGGTGCAAATGGCATGTATGCATTCTCTTCAAAGCTTTCCAACTCATAAAAACCTCTTGGTGGTGCTTTTAAAACAACATACCAATGTGATGCATCACTATCTCTTGAATAAAAAACTTGTTTTGCTTGTGAAGCTAAAATAAACGGATCTTTTTCAAATTGACTTTGCCCTTGGTGAAGGTTAACCAATGTAAAGCCCTCTTCAACTTTGACACCATTATCTATGTTTGCCCAATCACATTGAAATAAAGGAACTTGGAAATTGTAGTAGTCAAGCAAAATTATGTCTCTAATAACCCCATAATAAGATACGTTCCCAATGACATGAGATGTATCTTTTGTACTAGATCGACAAATTATTTCTGCTTCAATTGACACACCACTGTTTTGTGTGCTTTTTTCAGCAGCTTTTGTATGAAATCGATGACCATTGATGACATAACCTGAGAACGACGGTACAACCTTTTTAGGTCCACAAGCTAGCCACCTTAGTGTGCTCGACATAGTGCCAACTTGGCCCATTTTGACTTTATTTGCTAGCCATCCTGTGAAAGTCTCTATATGTCTCTTTTGTAATAGAGTTTCATTCTTCAAAAGACGCCTATCCAAATGCTTCAGTTCTTCTAAATGCATTCTGTTATTAAAGTATAAGCACATAAGAACATAGTAAGTAAAAATAAGTTTATAATTTGGTATCATACTTACTTAATATATGGTTCGACTTCAGAACTGTTAAACAGAACAGTACGATGAGCAATCTCTAACATGTCAGAAGACATAGTCCTCATATTTTCCTTAGAAATTGGCCTCCCTTCCCCAACACTTACATTCTCGAAATCATCATTGCGTCTATGTTGAACACCAATTTCAGCAGCTTGCTTTATGTATCTGCTACAAAAACTTGAGCACTCTTCAGCAAGGTACCTTTCTGCTATACATCCTTCAGGCCGTGAACGATTTCTAACGTATCCTTTTAGCACTTTCATAGATCTAAATAAAAACTAATATTAGAAGAGTATAGAATAATTTATAAGTTTATTATTAATTTAAAATATAATGTATTACCTCTCAAAGGGATACATCCAACGAAATTGAACTGGCCCACCAATTCGAGCTTCTCGTGCAAGATGAATTGTGAGATGCACCATTACATCAAAAAATGATGGAGGAAAAAATCTTTCTAATAAGCACAAAGTTTCTGCAACTTCAATTTCAAGTTTTTCCAATTTGTTTTTATCGATGACTCTTTGGCACAACTCATTAAAAAATGAACAAAGTCGAAATATTGCAGTTCTCGTACCCTTTGGTAGAAGGCCTCTTAATGCAACTGGCAAGATTTGCTGGAGTAGAATATGATAATCATGGGACTTGAGATTTAAAATCTTGGAATCTTGCAATGACACATGATTTGAAATATTTGAGCTGTAACCATCAGGCAATCGTAAATTTGCAAGCCTTTTGCAAAACAATTGCTTCTCCGACTTTGATAAATTGTAAGACCCTGCTGCCCAACGAAACTTGTCCCCTATTTTTTCAGCATGTAGTTCTTTTCTTATTCCCATTTCTGCCATATCTTGACGAGAATTCAGACCATCCTTTGTTTTCCCCTTTATATTCAATAGTGTGCCAATAATACTCTCACAAATGTTCTTCTCGATGTGCATCACATCTAAATTGTGTCGCAATGGTAAACTCTGAAATATCAACATGTTAGTTATTAAATGCAAAACTATAAAGATATTATACATTCATAAAAATGAGGGAGATAATGATATTACCTCCCAATATGGTAATTCAAAGAAGATTGATTTTTTTTTCCAAGGCCATATCAAATCGTTGTTTTCTTGCTGCTTCTTTTTCCTCTCATCTTTCTTCCTTTTCCCAACATGTTTTTTCTCTTCACTCTTTGGTTTCCCCCAATCATTTATATGGTTCTTTACTACATCAAAAATTTCTGAACCTGTTAGTGCTTTAGGCTTTGCTCTATGTTCTTCCTTTCCATCAAACCATGACTTTTTTAATCGAAATGGATGATTATGCGCAAGAAACCGTCTATGGTCCATATATACATGCTTCTTACAATTAGCCAACCGTCTTGAAGATGTCTCAATTCCACATACCGGACAAGCTGCTCTACCCTTTGTCGAATATCCGGATAAATTTCCATAAGCTGGAAAGTCATTTATTGTCCACAATAAAATAGCCTTCAAATTAAATGTGGATTTACTAAAGGCATCATAAACACTCACACCATTTGTCCAAAACTCTTTCAAATCTTCTATAAGTGGCTCCAAGTAGACATCTATATTATTCCCTGGTTGCTTAGGCCCAGGGATCAATAATGTCAACATCAAATTTTCCTTTGACATACACAAAGAAGGGGACAAATTATAAGCAACCAAAATCACAGGCCAACAACTATATTGAGTACTACGATCACTGAAAGGGTTAAATCCATCAGATGAAAGACCGAGCCTAAGGTTACGTGGATCTGATGCAAAATTAGGCCACTTACTATCAATCATGTTCCAGGCCATTGAATCAACAGGGTGTCGCATCTTTCCATCTCGACTTTTGTGAGTGTCATGCCATCTTAATTGTTCTGCCTTTTCAGGTGATTTAAACATTCTTCTAAATCTTGGTATTATAGGAAAATATCGCAATACCTTTACAGGGACTCCATTTTCAATTTTATTTGTGCGTGCATCAACTTTCCACCGTGAAGCCCCACATTTTGGACATGTCTCCATATGTTCCTTTTCTTTTCTAAACAAACAACAATCATTTACACAAGCATGTATCTTCTCGTAGCCTAGATCAAATTCCTTAAGTAGCTTCTTTGTTGAATATAATAAATCGGGAAGTTTGTTGTCTTGAGGTAGAATTTTGCCGAGCATCTCAAGGAGTTCGTTGAAACCGTTGTCCGTGAGACTATGTCTAGCTTTGTACTTGTATAGAGCAACAACTGCAGCCATTTTTGTGTAGGTAGAGCCACCATATAAAGGAAGTTCGGCATCCTCTACAAGATTTGCAAAATGGGGCTCTCTTCCTTCATGTGCAGGTTCCATATTGTTATTATTGTCATCAACAAAATCATCTTCAAAATATGCATCTCTAAACATTTTATATGCTTCGGGTTTTTCTAAAACTTCATCTCTAGTTGCAGTAGAACTTTCTCCATGAAAGACCCATCTATTATATGTAGGATCCATCCCAAATATGACTATGTGCTCATAAACTATATCAAAATGGTGGAATCGATGGCTTAAACATCGGCAACAAGGACATTGAATTTTTTCCGGATTTTCCTTACTAGCTTGTACCGTATCAACAAACCTACGTGCTCCATTTTGATATTCATGTGAATCTCTGCATGTAAAGACAGACTTCAATATTATATTAATAAAAAAATAGTACTATATACTAATATTTATGATTTTAGGGATTCAATAGTAACCTTCTAAACTTTACCCATTCTTTGTCCATTGTGTATGACCCACCGACACGTAGTTATACCTGCTAAAGGGTGGCCAGAAGACTTCTAATTAGCTCCTTATTCGACAAATAATCATTGTCCTCAAATTATTCAACTATGATACTGAAATGTTGTCATACTGGAATATGTAGAAAATAAGATGATACTGGAATGTTATGTAATACTACACAAGACATATCACTAACCATGCCTTAGGACATATATTACCTAAAGCTGATGTAGTTGATTCAAGTATTTCATTGTGCTATTTCCTGCAAGTATTTCATTGTGGCTTGGTAGAAAGCTATTAGATAATATATCAATCAAAAAAGAACATCTTGAATCTAACCATCCAATCTCACCTTCCAGTCTCAGTTTCGTAAGGGATAGGTGGGAAGATAATGCCGAGGAGAGTCCCAAGAAAAAAGAAAAAGAAAAGAAAATTTGTCCTTTTGGAGACGGTACATAATATTTTGGACATGGTGGTGAGCAAATGTTCGGTATGAGGTTTCTGTAATGAGCAAGTTCAAAGTTCCTCGTGACTATATCTAATAAAATTCGGAATAGGTGTAGAATAAGAGCAGAGTAATGCATCAAGCACCCAATTTCCTATAGCAGATATTGCCTGCTTTTACATTTATCAGATGCAACTTTGTTGTTGCTACAAATAGTTCACAGGTGCATTGCTATAGGTAAATGATATACTAGTCACACGTACAAGAAAACAATGGATATTGATTAAGAACCAGTTTACCCTCCAAAACAATATTGGGTTTGAGTACTCAGAAAAAAAAATTGCACAAGCACTTAGCAAAACCAGTTTGAAATTCATTGACATCCTATTCACCTTTCCTGTGGGGCTGTAACAGCTTCTCAAGGTCTTCTAGAGATGCATCAGCGTTTTCCTTCCAGAGCTCTTCCACTTTGTTGCTTTGTTGGATACTAATTTGGTGGGCTCGTAGTTGTTCTTGTTTCGAAGGGACCTGCAAGAAAGGATAGTAAACAGATCAGTATGGTCAACGAGTTCCAAGGTAAAATGTGTGCCCCAACATGATAATTTGCTACCCCATGGGTGGTAACAGAAAGAGTCCATTGAACATCAGTTCAAGCTAATGCTGTCAATTTGTGAAAGTGGGTCGCAAGCCAGGTTGGAGCTTTTTTTACCTCGACTAGGTATTCACATATAGCCCAAGCTAAACCTGAAAAATAAGGGCTAGGAATTAGAATACCATTCTAGCTGGGACATCACCAGAATTTCACCAGCAAATTCTAACAAGAAAGTGAGCAAAATCTTCAGTAATGACCACATATAGGAGGCATGGACTCTCAAGAAAACTCCTAAATGGTGTGAAAAGATCATGATCAAGCTCCAATAAAAATTATGAAGCAGTACATACAATCATCAACAACTTTTTCCACAAGATTCATAAATGATAATAAAATAGTACATCAAACACTTAAACATGTACATCGAACATTTTTTAAGTAAGTTTATGGGGCTGATGAAACAATATATTGTCAAATGCAGGGAATCTGAAAGACCAAGACATTAAATAGAAGTTAGTCTAGATAGACAACATGTACAATAGACATGTAGAATGGGATGAAGTATTGAAACACTAGAGCATCCCAAATATAAGATATTTATTTGAACATTCATCCATCCATCTATACTTGCTTCCAAATCTATATAATATAAAATGTCTATATGCCTTTCTGGCAAATCTACATATGAACACAGCTTCTCTTTACACTCTCAATCGAAATACTCACCACCAATAACCTAATTAGATTCTCTTTCCACTCTCAATTGGAACTGCTACTTCTAAGCATGTCATTCCTGATGTGTTCCTCACCTAATATATTCTTTCTTCATATCCAATAATATGTGCATCTCCCTCACCCTCTCAGTTTCATCGGCCACACACGAAGTTAAAAAGATATCTAACCTTGGCTTTTGTAGTGTCCAGTTAGACAAACATCGTATCGGTGTCAAAGCCATCTACCATACCTCAGTTTCCAAAAACGGAGCATGTACTAAAAATTCCAAAAAGATACAGTGTGCCAAAAAGAAAAAAGAAGAACTTTATATGGACAAATGATTCTAGAAAATGAACCCAAAGAATAGATAAAGAACTTTACTCTTTGGAGTTTAAAAATATTGAAGCTTCATGTTTGCAACTTACTCGTAGTACCCAAAAAATATATTTTATTCTTTCATTTCATTGTATGACACTATTAGATAGATTTTGTATTATACGACCTGAATTAGTTCTATATGTACTTTGACATCTTAAATTTGATCAATCACGATTATCAACCATGATTAGGAGAAAGACTACAATTCAGTCCTTAGGATCCAGAAATCTCTCGGGGATGGCAAGAATAAGGAAAGCAATGATTTGTTAACATTAAGCAATTCTTTATCGCAGGTAAGGCATTTCTAGATGGCTAATTATTTGTATTAAATTTATTCATTCGATTATCCAAACATATTCATTCAGTTTGAAACCGTAATGCTCATTGTATAATTTATGGTATACACCTCCGTGTAGAAAGTTAGTAGAACTTTCAGTTTAAGAAAGTGGAACATTTGCATGCCTTTCAGTTTGATTGTGTGAGCACATAGAAAACAAAATGTAAAACTATACCCTCACATGATCGTACAAATTTATATAATTTACTCGGCATGAAGTCACATGTGAAGAGTTGGTATGTAGCAGCCAAATACATGGAAAATATGAGATTTCACACCTGTGACTGGTTTAACATATGTCGCTAAAAAGGAAGCCCCTCCATATGTAGTGGGTGCAACCACTCCTATCAGGGTTTGAATAAGCAGATTGTAGTTAGAATCCTTGCCACTTAGCCATCCATTTTAAATTTATAATTCACAAACCACAAGCACTCAATCTCTTGTGGTGTCACACTGAGACTCTGGAAATTGTCCGAACCGGGTTATCCAAATTAGAAGTCTTGTAAAACTTACCATTGATCGTCCACTCTGGTTGCTGCTCAATGTGATGAGCATCAACCATGTGACGTATATCTAAAGCTTATGATATTTGCTATATGTATGAAGCAAGTCATGATATACTTCTTGCTGATGGTAATCAATTCAGACAACAAGGAAGAAACATCACGGTTGAGCACCAAAAGGGGTGAATGCTTGAAGCAAGGATACAATATCGGTGTCAATATTATCGGATCCTCTATGAATATCAAAATCGACAGTACCGTTGTATCGAATCGTAGTATCATACTTTTTTGGTATAAAAATAGTAATTATACTTAAACGAATTTAGTGGGATAAAACAAAGGAAACAGAATGATGGAAGATTATCCCGCTACATATATCATGGACCAACATCAATAGTATCAGAGAAAATTGTTCAAAACATATACGCGGGGGATGAAAAATTTGTGTTTCTTCTAAGAATAATCATGAAGATATTTGTGTTTCTTCTAAGCATACACAACATTCAGAAGTATCCTTAGAAACAAATCAGACTCTGTTGCATCTGGGTTTCTTATTCAGCTTGCAATTCTTCAAATAAAGATCTCTCATATGCTGATTTTTTTTGATAGGATACAAATTGAAACTGTGCACCAGATCTTCATTTTTTTGTTTGCCAATAAGCCTTCCCTACTAAAAAATAGCTAACTAACAATCAAAGAGCAAGCAACATACAAGAGGACATAGGACACATGATAGATGCCAACAACTAAATGATTTAGGCTCACCATCCAGAGAAATAATTTTCAGTCAGCCTCAATAAGAACAAAATGAATTATATTGACAACTAAAATACACAGTAAATAAATTTCCACGGCAATCGACAAAGAAAAAGCCTAAATAAAAATTTAATTTCTTAGGTAAAATTGGGGGAAGAAGAAGAAATCGAACCTCAGTCCATCCTTTCAGTAACGATGTCTCCATAAATAGGAAGAGATCCTGTAAAACGAAAATAAAAAAATTGAATAAGAGCAAAACCCTAAATAAAAGAATGAAATTTGGGGAGTAAACCCTAAAAAAAGAGGAAAATTGGGTGGGGATGTGAATTGTGCTCACAAATTCTCCTATGATCTGAACAAAAAAAGAAATGAAAACCAAATGAAGAAAAGGAAGCAACTGAATTTGAACAAATTTGGGAAAAAAATGAGAAGAATAGGAAGAAGCTTAACCTATTTAGAGAGAGAGGAAGAAGTCAAAGAAGAGGATGAAGCCGTAGAATTTACTTCGGGGGGGAAATTTTAGGGTTCTAGAGTTTTGAGGGGGAGGGGGGAAGGTTTGAGCTCTGGTTCCCAGGAGACGGGATGGTTTTGAGCGCGGGATGGGAATTGGGGGCGCGGGATGGTCTTGAGCTCTGGAAAACTTTTATCTCCTTTTACTTTTAGGTTGCGGGAGGGAAAATTTAGGGTGGAGGGAATTTTGCCGCCTTTTATTTTTTATTATATTTTAGGGCGTTCATTGCATGCCGTCTTTTCTAAAAACTTAAGGCATTCAATAAGTGTCGTAAATGTTATAATAAAGTTAGAATATTATTTTTTACGGCATTCATTGCATGCCTTCTTTTGTAAAACTAATTAGGACATTCAATGTGTGCCGTAAATAATATAATAACTTTCATTCTAACTTATTTAACGTCATGCATGGAAATGTATGTCGTGAAACACTTATTTAAGGCATACTTTCTTAAGCACGCCTTAATTATAATGCCGTAAATAGTCACTTTCTTTGTAGTGTGTGACAAAAAATATCTGTCATGATAATAACTGTGGGTAATCGACTATTATGGTGTAGTGCACTCAATCGAGTTCCTATGTGCTATTTATTTACGAATGGCACAAGAGACTTATTGGATGATTTTCGGATTCGATTTGACTAAAAAATATATTTGGACCATAACCTAGCCAACCCCACTTGGTAGAGCCATGTTAGCTTGCCATGACTTAGTAGAATTATTATGAATTTATTTTGGGCCCAATTGATTTAAATACAAGTTTGTATATATATGATTATATTTATAATAGTCTAATACTATATACATATGTAGCCCTAGTCATGGATAAAATTTTGAGATGCATAACACCTAGAAATTTTGGCATGACTAGTATAGATGTGTGCTTTGATTAGTATTTTAGACATTGTAGGGAAGACCGAGCCATATGTGTGTTCTAACTAGAAAAATCAGTCAAAGTTGTGACTTTGGCCCCTATAAATGATTAATTAGTTATTTAAATAGATTATTGACTTTTTAGGAGACCCGATTGTGCTAAACTAGTCAAACTTGACCCGAACCCAATCCAAGTCCATGTAGTCATGTAGCACATCCAAAGATGTCAATGGAAATCATTATTGTGTAAATATAGTTAGTTTATTTACTTTAGTGGTTACATATCACTACAAAAAAGTGACTTTTTGGGACGGCATTATTCGATACACTATTTTCAAGAGTCCTAAATAATTAGTATTTGGGATGGTTATTTATTTAGTAATAAAAGGTAACATTATTTAGGACACAAGGTAATATTATTTAGGACACATTTCTGTTTGGACCCTAATAATATTACTTATTTTAACTAAAATTTAGTTCCGTCCCAAAAGAAGTTGACTCGGTCCCAAATAGTTTGGCGGGAGAACAAAAATGCGGCGGACAAATTTTTGGGATCCGTTCCTATTCTCCTAATAATTTTTTTTAACAGATCTGAACCGTTGATTGGTTTCATCTCGACCGTAAGATTTAGGTATATTATAGTGTTAAGACTCTCTCTCTCTCTCTCCCCCTCGTCGAGACCAACCGAGAGGAAGAAGAAGAAGAAACCTAAGAGTAGAAGGAGGAGCCAACACCGGAGGTTGTACCCTCTCCCCTTCACTTAATTTCTTATCCCTCTCTTTCCTTCACTCATTTGTGTTATTTTTGGGGGCATCGGAGGTTGTATTCCTCGTCCTGTGCCTCATTCTGTACAAATTTATTGATTGTGAACGAGATTAATGTGTGTAGCTGATCTGGAACGATGATCAGCTACAACCTCGTGTTGTTTTTGGGGGCATCGAAGGAATCAAAAATTGATTTGGGGCTGTATCTCTGGCATCTCTTACTTATAGTTTGGTTAGGGTTTCTTCACTTAATGCATGCAGGAACTCTAAACCTCGTGTTGTTCTTGTTGTTGTTGTTGTTGACGATCACCCATTTATGTTGTTTTTGGGGGCATCGGAGGTTGTATTCCTTGTCTTGTGCCTCATTCTGTGCAAATTTATTGATTGTGAACGAGATTAATGTGTGTAGCTGATCTGGAACGATGATCATCTACAACCTCGTGTTGTTTTTGGGGGCATCGGAGGAATCAAAAATTGATTTGGGGTTGTATCTCTGGCATCTCTTACTTATAGTTTGGTTAGGGTTCCTTCACTTAATGCATGCAGGAACTCTAAACCTCGTGTTGTTCTTGTTGTTGTTATTGTTGAAGATCACCCACCCAGATAAGATTCTTTTCTTGTTGAAAAGAAAAATCAGGCAAGGGCATCTGAATGAATGCCGCTAACTTTCGTTCTTCTTAGAGAGAGAGAGAGAGAGAGAGAAAGGACTTCCAAGTTGGACTTCCGACCTCCAAACAGAGAGATGGGACCGGCAGCGGCAGAGCCGCAGAGGCAAACGGATGGGACCGGTCGCCTGGTCACATCGCGGTGCGACCGCGCCGTGATGGGACAGACACCGAAGGGTCTTCATTTACATGTCACCTCTTGTCAGGCTCTCAGAGCCTCAAAAAAGCTGAGCGCATGAGCGGAGGGTGGGCTGGGATGCCTAAACCTACTCACTGGTATCGGCCGGGCGTAAATGGGATGGGTGGGCTGGACGGGCTTCCTTTAGGTGGACTGAGCATTACAGGATAATACAAAAAAAATGGGCTGGGGCTGGAGCCCACCCCAGCCCACCAGTAAATCCGCCCTTGCATGAATCAATCTTATTTTTGGCTAGAAGTTTATATTTAAGAAGTTTTGAAATAAATGTCGAAGTTTCAATTATATTCTCAATTTCATCAAAAAGGAAAGAAAATTTGTTAGTTTCCATTATATTCTCAATGTCATCCGTAGTTTATATGGTTTCCGTTTAGATTTAGCTTTAGAATTTGAATTTTTTCATAATTGGTGTTATTTTCAGTTAGCTTCTTGGTTCGGCCAAGATCTCACTGGAAATTGGGTTTTGAGGAAAGTCACGCTTGAAGACACACTTCTGTTTGGTTCGCGTAAGAAAGTCCCAAGTCAGGCTTTGTCCTGTTCTGAAATGCGAAAGTGGCTAGAAACTGCTCGTATTCATTCATTTATATATGGAGCGAGATGGCCTTGTACATGATTTTGCGTACTCGCGACAGTTGTAAATAACCGTATAGGCTATTTCCTTACCAATTGTCGGATATTGGTTTTTCTAGTTTATTATGAGTATATGATATTGGTATTTCTAGTTCCAGAATCTTCAGAGTTATTGTGCTTGGGATGAGGTGCTTGGGATTGTTTATGTATAAACTCTATACTTGTGGGAGGGGTTTGCAGGTATACTATGAACATAACTGTAATAATTTATATTTTTTCTTGTGTTTATAACCTGTCCCTGTGATGGAGTATACGATAAGCAGTCATCACCTCTTTCAAGTTGTCCTCTCGCAAGTCATACATCTTACTATTGCACTTTCACGTGTATCGTCATTGAAAACTAGTCAAGAGCTTATGCTCTTTCCATTGCATCATAAGTGTAGCCGACAGTTGATCCATCACCATGAACTAATCACAATATTCTAATAGGAGGCTGAATTATAAATTAGTTTACAGTTTTTTCGTCGAAGATTTGGTTGAATTTTATTCTTATTACTTGTGAATGGATAGGTTTGCTATCTAGTTGTATTTACTCTTGGCATGAAACATGAACGGGGATAGCAAGTAATAGGACATAGAGTAGCATATAAGATTAGAGTTGTCTCTCTTGTTTTAACCTAGTACCTAGGAGAACATACTACAGAAGTAAATAAAATAATCTACGCGTGCTTGTTGAACTGAAAACATAAAGAGAGGGTACGAACCTTTTATCTTCATGTCTGCTTGACTCTGTATGTTCAGCATGCATATCACCCCTATACTAGGAGAACATACCTAGGCTGAATTGTTGTTTCTTTCGTGTGTCTTGTAACATGAGCTTGATCTTTCATGTCTGCTTGACTCTCTATGTTCAGCATGCATATCACCCCTGTTACGTGCTGAACCAGTTTCGTGTGTCTTGTAACATGAGCTTGATCTTTCTTGTCTAATATATAGGTATATTTTGTTTTCTGAGTCTTGGTTGTGTCTTATAAGTTTCGGTAGGTTTCTTATGGATCGTAGCCCATTAGCGTGGTTACACTAGACCAACTCTGCTACTCATAAATTCAGCAGCATTGGACAAAATAGAACATACCTTGGCTAATTGATTTATAGTACTTAAATGCTTTATATATCTCATCAATTGTTCTCTTGATATATTCATTACATATTATGTGTGATACAAGGATTCATATTGCGTTGCATACCAGGTGACTCATTTTTGAACTGTGATATTTACTTGTTTGTTCGAATATTCCCGATGGACCTATGTATATGAATGGTTGGACTTAGACTGTACGTATCATAGATTTGACCCTAACAGTATTATTGGATAGGGAGGATAGTCACTAGACGTACGTATGGGTTGTTCTTTATATTTTTTATAATGGCATTTAGCGACTGGGATGAGCATCGCTACCCATGCATCCCTTACTCAGAGAGCTCTCGTGCATGAACGTTGTCCTTAATTTCATTTCATATAAACTGGTTATTAGTGGTTGTAAATCTGTTACTGGGTGATTTTTTTTTGCATGATATTTATTGTACTTCATTTACGACATGTATATTATGTATTTTACTACATCCCTTTGAGAACCTGATTTTCTTCCAGGTAATTATTGAGTTATGTCATAGAATTGTTGGGTTTGCTTCTTCGGAATTCAAGTATTGTTAGTTGATGCATTCTTTATATTCTTCCATACTTTTATTCTCGTCCTTTATTTTGGATTCTTATAGATGGAGTTGTGGATGTACTTGTATGAATTTATAGATGGAGTTGTGGATGTACTTGTATGAATTTAGGATAATTACATGTACCTATGAACAGAACCATGTCCTCCCCCTCCCCCAATCACATGTCTGCCAACTGCTCGTCCACTCGACCAGGTTCCAACCTCCTCTTAAGGTCGCAAATTGCCCTTGTAGGTTGCCATTAGAAGTATCAAGGGAGACATGGTATCATTGACCCTCACATTACAGGTATCAGGAACTTCTTTCAGCATTTCTCCTTTAGCATACTACTCTATGCACAAGCTACAGATGCCTTTATGCCACTACTGTTATTACTCCTACATGAATTTCTCAACCAACCTTACAAAAATCTCATGACTGAACACATACAGAAAGGCACATTTAATATGGATGAGTTTGATATGTAGCTTATTGGTTCCTCCCCACAACATACCACCCTGCTGTTGTTGTCCTAAGGAGAGCAGTAAACATTACTTGCTGCCTAAAGCAGAATGCAACACTTGTTGCTGCCTGCAAAAATTATATTTTTGGAAAGCTAATTAAGTGTAGATTACATGTGTTTAGGACTGAGGAGGATTCGGGGTGATTTGATGTGTGAAATTTGCCACGGGGACACTCGACTGTATTTATGCAGTGAACAGCGGCTCCCCCGCTACTGGGGCCCTGTCCTCACTCAAGACACTTTGGTTTCACATCCTAGGGACTTTAGAGGCTAGCCTAGGTGACTGACATGTAGGCTTCGATCCATGGCTTATACTAGCCATGGAATGACCTGCAGGGTTTGCCCTGAGCAGTCAAACACCCCCTTCTTTTTTTGTTCTGTTGTGATTAGAGTCAAATATCAGGAATTGGGGGCTAGCAGTAGTTAGTTACTTAGTTCTTGACTATTGAGTGTACATGTGAGTGTTAGAGTGATGGTTAGTTGATAGGTTGTTGCATGTTTCTTATAGGCTATTCTTGATATTTCATGTCTGCCTGAATTTTTATGTTCAGCATGAATATCGGCATTGTCACGTGCTGAACCTCTCTTATGCTCCTTTGATGGTGGAGAATGTGACCTTTTATCTTCATCTGAATCCAAGTATGCTCCTTTGGTTGTTGTGATGTTTTTTGAGAGTAAAATCACTACCAAAATAAGCGGTTTTAGCGACGCCCAAAAACGTCGCTAAAACAATAAAATCCGTCGCTAATATGAAGCACCGACGCAATTACCGACGTTTAAGTTTTGTCGCCGTTTCCTTAGTCGCTGATTACAAAAACGTCGCTGAACGTCGCAATTACCGACATCCAGCGACGTAACTGTACGTCGGTGAGTTCTCGACGTCTACCGTCGTGTCGTCGGTATATTAGCGACGTATATGTAGTCGCTACACGTCGGTGAAGTCCTGGAATAATTCCCGACGTCTACCGTCGTTTCGTCGGTAATATAGCGACGTGAATGTAGTCGCTAGACGTCGGTAAAGGTCCTGGATAATACCGACACTCACCGACGTTTAAACGTCGAAAAAACGTCGGAGACCTGTACATTTTTTTGCAGCTAGTCGTCGGTAAACGTCGGAAAAGCGTCGGAGACCTGTACTTTTTTTGCAGTTAGTCGTCGGTAAATGTCGGAAAAAACGTCAGAAAAATGTATTTTTTGCAGCTTGTCGTCGGTAAACGTCGGAAAATGACGTCGATAAACGTCAGTAAGCGTCGCTAAAATTGTAAAAAAAATAAAAAAAATAAAACACAGATTCTATATTACCACTCACAATTCAAGATGCTACACATATAGGTACACATTCAAATCCCCACTCACAATTCCAAATCACAGCGCATTCAAACCCCCACTCACAATTCAAGATGCTACACATATAGCTTTAATCTAAGTTAATTAACATCCAATCCAAACACAATTAACATTTATCGACGAAGGAATTAACATCCAATCCAAACATCCAATCCAAACAAGTCACAAGTCAAATCGATACAAACACAATTAACATCCAAATCCAAACATCCAATCATAAGTCACAAACATACGATGATACAAACACAAACAAAAGTCCTAACTAGGGCTACTAGTGATCTGGTGCAGGAGGGGCACCGCCGCGACGAAGGGATAACAACTCCTCATACTCCGCAAGTGAAATCGATACAGATGGAGCGCCAGGCTGTGACGTCGGTGGAGTCGGTGTCGAAGAAGAAGGCGGTGGAGGCGGCGGAGTCGACGACGATGAAGGCGCACCCAGAGTACCAGCATGCTCCAACGCTGTAAGTCGCTGGTTGTATGAATCCATGATAGATAACATTCTACCACTGCTCTGGACCATCGAATCCTGCGCCAATATCACCGTCTCGGCCATGGTCACCTGTCCTGTCTGCAACTCCGTCACCGTGCGCTCTAACCCTCCAACGGTGCGCTCTGTCCTCTCAGTCGTCTCCACGAGCCCCATAATGCTGCGGTCGAGCGCATCCAATCGTACTATCAGCGCAGGATCGTCCGTAGGGTGCTGAGACTGCTGCTCGATCCGTCGTAGCAGGTCGTCACGGAGAGACTCCATCATCTGGTGGACTCGGACAGACTCCTGGGACGGCTGTGGACCATGCACACTAGCAGGAGATGTCCTAGAGGACTGGGTCGCAACTAGGGCGCCATAGGATCCCGTACCGTAGTACGTACCCCTATGGAGGCCACCAGCGGCGGTCATCCACAGCTCGTCCTCCGACAGAGCTTGAGTGGGCTGCGAGGAAGTACCGGCCACTCCTGCATCAGGTGCACTAGCAGTCGCCCGTTCCCGCAGCCTCTGATACTCGGCCTAGAAAGTATGGATAGTACTCTATGATTTCTAATTTCTAATTAATGTACTTATTTTTACTAACTTCATGAATATTTATTTGCATCATATTTACTAAGTTATATTAAAATTGACACGAAGTATTAAATTAAGATAACGTATTGTAATACTTACATAGGTCTGCTCGGCCCTCTCGTCAATAAGGACTCCGCCCTTTCGATGGGTGGCCAGGAAGACGGTCACCATGTCGGCGTTACCGACCTTCCTTACCTGTAATTAAATATATTATCTTAGTAATAATTTATCGGATTTGCATTAAAATAATATTTCTAAAAGAGAAAGACATACCAGACGACGGAAATGTTCCGTCATCGGAATCGACCCACCGCACCACTTCGAGGCATGTTGCCTAGCCGCCTTAGCCTTCTCCGACTTCTCCTTGTACCTTGGCTCGTTGAATCGAGCCTTCATCGCATTCCACTGATCAGGGGTGATCCAACCTTTGATCGGCTTTCCGGCACGATCACGTTCCTTCTGATCATTAATAGAGTCGCGGATCAGCTTAGCAGCGACGGAAGGAAATATCCCCTCGATCAGCTCGGTCCGGTGCGGTAGATAGTAAAACATATCCTAGAACAGTACGAAACCAAATATTTATCAGTTATATATAATATGCATAAATTAAATGATTCATGTTAAAAACAAATCTATTTTAACCTTGAAGCGCGTAAACCAGTAGTTCTTCCTTTCGTCTGGAGCATCAGAGTAGTTAATCCAGGGACCACCATAATTATGCCTCAGCATATCGCCTAGGCATCTCTGTACCCCTGGAGGACGATATCTATACAGACATATTATATTCATAAAAAAAGTTAATTTATGATAAAAACAGAAAAAAAATCATAAACCAAAATACCTACTTTGTACCGTCGGCCCAGATCTCCGTCCTCCTCTCCTCCGGAGGTACGCAAGGAGGATCTGCATGATGCTGGTCGGCCGTCGGCACATCCTCCTCGGCCGTCGGCGTAGCCTCCGCCATCTGCTCATCCGTCTCCATCGTCGTATCAGCATCAGGAACGCTAGACGGGCGAGCACTCTCAACAGGCCTGGAACTACTCGTCCCAGGAGATATGCCACGTGATGTCGTCCCAGCAGGCCCAGCTACTGTCCGATATGGAAGAGTAATCGGCGACGAAGATCCAGAGCCGGTACCAGTAGGAGGTACCGAAGGAAAACTCCGTCCTCTAGCAGTACCTGTAGGAAGTACTGGAGGATCATGTCCTCGTCGTGTCCCTCGTAACGCTCCGCGACGACCTGCCATACCTGATAACAGTATATGATAGTACAAGAAATAATAGAGACTAGAAATATGAAAGTACAACAAATAATAGAGACTAAAAATATGAAAGTACAACAAATAATAGAGACTAGAAATATGACAGTACAACAAAGATAATAACCAAGGTAACATATGATGATACATTCTACAATAAACATCTAAGTCCAGATAATATATTCTAGAAGAAACATCTAAGTTCAGATAAGTATATCTCTCTCAATCATCTTCAGAATAATCATCTTGTTCGTCTTCCTCGACCTCATCTTCCTCTTCCTCCTCATCTTCACTTTCGTCTTCACCTTCGTCGGCTTCGTCTTCCTCTTCGGATAATTCTACATCTTCTACATTATGTGTCGTGTAATGCGTAACTTCCGTGGAGTCCACATCGACAATATTGGTTACAGGAGGTAGCTCGTCCTCCTGGTAAGGTTTTTCATCAACATCAAAAGTATCTCTAGCTTTAGTCTTGTATACTGCCCACCAGTCAGACTTCGTTGCTCCCCGTCTCGGATAAGCTGTGAAGTACACGAGCTGAGCCTGAGTTGCTAGGACAAACGGTTCGTAGCCTTGATATCTATGCTTGTAGTTTATATCCACAAGACCATGCTTGTCAATTTTCCAGCCTTGATTTTCAATCGGATCGAACCATTCACACTTGAACAACACGATCTTTGCAGGTTCTTTGCCATAATTATATGACAACTCCACAATCTCTCGCAAGATGCCAAAGAAATCATTTCCTGGATTGACGTCTTTGTAGTTCGAAGACTTGATACACAAACAACTGTTCTTCGTGGAATCAAGATCCAGGAAGCTGTCTCTGATCGGAGCATTTGTCGACTTGAACCGAAAGCCATTGACACAATAACTTGGCCATGTTTTAACAAAAGTAATTGGTCCCTTGGCAAGAGTTCTAATTAATTCAATCTCGGGTGAAATTAGACGATCGACCTGAATATCAAAGAAGAGATAATAAGTTATTTATTGCGCAGTTACATTAGAAGAGGCCAGTAAATATTACCGAGCTGCTTACATATTCGCTCAACCAAGAAGGAAAATGACGTCTCATTTCTTGTTCTAATGCTTCGTCTGTTAGGTAGGGTCTAACCAGCCTCAACTCATCATTATATGTGCTGGAAAACAACGAAGCATTAGAACGATTAGTACAATAATATTAGCTTATACTATTACATTGAGATGACGTAAACTCATCATTCCTTACTTACCCCTCTAGCTTCTCCACTTCATCCTCGTCGCAATTGAGTAATACATACAACTGAGCAGCCCTTAGCTCTTCGTCATTCAAATATCTCTTCTTCATTTTCCCCGAAGGCTTTCCGGACGCATTGAATACTTTCAGTATTCCATCATTAAATTCTTGATATCCGTCGTCGTTTCTCGGAGCCCTCGTTCTATTCGTAGCAACATGAGGTTTGAAATAGGAGGAGCAGAAATTTGTAATCTCCTCGAGAATATAGGCTTCACAAATAGAACCCTCGACCCGAGCCTTATTTTTTACCTTTCTTTTTAGGTGATTCAAATGTCGCTCGAACGGGTACATCCATCGATATTCGACGGGTCCACCAACACGTGCCTCGTAGGAAAGATGAATCGGCAAATGCTCCATAGAGTCGAAGAATCCAGGAGGAAACACCCTCTCTAGCTTGCACAGTGTTACCGCAATATCCTTCTCTTGCTTTTCTAGACGATCAACGAGCAATTTCTTAGAACAAAGGTCCCTGAAGAATATGCTAAGCTCCGTCAATGGATCCCAAACTGCCTGCGGTAAGAATTCCCGAAATGCAATCGGAATTAACCGCTCCATGAATACGTGACAATCATGGCTCTTCATACCTGTCAGTTTGTTCTCCTTGAGGTCGACGCATCTTTTCAAGTTTGAAACATACCCATCTGGAAATTTCAGACCTTGAATCCACCTACAAAGCCTCACTTTATCCTCCTTCTCCAGTGAGAAAATTGCCTTAGGCTGCTTCAACTTCCCATTCCCGTTCTCTATCAAATGCAATGTAGGACGTCTACATATTTCTTTCAAGTCCAATCTAGCCTTAGGATTGTCTTTCGTCTTCCCCTTTACGTCCATTACAGTATTAATTATGTTGTCAAACACATTCTTCTCGATATACATGACATCAAGGTTATGTCTAATCAGATTGGTGCTCCAGTATGGCAGATCCCAGAATATACTCCTCTTCGTCCAGTTATGAGTGCGACCAAATCCGTCACACTTGTAGCCCGTAGCAGGCTGCTCAATAGCACTTGGTAAATCTCTAACCTCCTCCCATATCGTGGCTCCACACCACCTTGTCGGTGGATCACCCTTCTCCACAACGCCAGCACGAAAAGCATTCCTGTTCCTCCGGTACGGATGATCCTTCGGCAGGAATTGTCAATGACAATCGAAGAAGCACGGTTTGCCTCCGTATTTCAAACGAAAAGCCTTAGTGTCGTCCATGCAACACGGACATGAAAGACGACCATGCGTGCTCCATCCAGATAACATTCCATAGGCCGGAAAGTCGTTGATGGTCCACATAAGTGCTGCCCGTATCTGGAAATTTTGTTTTCTAGATACATCGTACGTGTTGGAACCTACTTCCCACAGCTGATTCAACTCATCAATCAATGGCTGTAAATAAACATCGATGTTCCTTTTCGGATTGTTCGGACCTGGGATAATAACGGTGAGGAACATATATGGAGTCTTCATGCACATCCAAGGCGGTATATTGTACGGGGTGACGATCACAGGCCAACACGAATACTGGAATCCCGAAAGTCCGAATGGGGTAAAACCGTCAGAGCAGAGACCCAATCTAACATTACGCGGATCAGAAGCAAAATCTGGATACTCTCGATCAAAGTGCTTCCATGCTTCTCCATCAGATGGGTGATCCAACACTCCTTCGGTATGTTCCCGCTTATGCCAACTCATGTTTTCTGCAGTTTCCTTCACCATAAACAACCGCTGCAAACGTGGCGTCAACGGCAAGTAGTGCATCGAAGAGGTAGGCTTCCTGTAGCGATCGACACCACAAAATCTGCAGGCGTCTTCATCCTTGTCGTCTTTGTAGTACAACATGCACCCGTTGCGACAGGCATCAATTTTTTCATATCCCATCCAGAGCGATCTAACCATCCTCTTAGACCGGTAGAAGTCTTTAGGCAACTTCGCACCCTCAGGCAATATTTCTATAAGCAACTCCATAATACGGTTGTAGCAATCTTGTGTCATGTTAAAATCGGACTTGATGCTCAACAATCTTGTAACCACCTCCAACGGTGAATGATCCTCACAACCAGGATATAATGAAGTCCTTGCATTCTCCAGCAACTCCATGAACTGTGCAGCATCGGGGTTCGGTGCCTCCTCAGGTGCATCATGATCATCCGGATCGAAACTAGGCCCGGCCGCGTCAAAAACCATGTTCACCAACCTATCGTCGTAAGGAGCGTTGTTGTGGACATCCACATAAGGCTCGTACTCCGATGCTAAAGACACAAGTTCTCCGTGCTCGCTCCACTGATAGTAATTCGGGGTGAAACCCTTCGAGTACAAATGATACGTGACATCCACTTCTGGATGATATTTCAAGTTGCGACATCTCACACACGGACACTTAATTTTGGTACCGTCCATGTACTGAGGGAACGCCTTGGCAAACTGCAGGAACTGGTGTACACCCTCTATGAATTCATCCCGCACACCGCACATGTCATCAGGATGACGGTTGTACATCCAAGTACGATTCCGCAGATAGTAATTCAGCTCCATAATTCTGTAAGATAGATACATCAAGGTAGTGAATGATATGCAAGTGTCAAAGCTTTTCCGATGGATTGCATTTATCTTTTCATCCATTCATTCATGCATTGCATTTATCTTTTCAGTTTTGCATATCATTACCTACTATTTTACATGCATACTTTATATATACATCAAGGTAGTAATACTAGTTGATGTTCTGAAAAGGAGAGTGCGATGTCTAGTAGAGGATTCTTTTTTTTGAGGAGCTGTCATATCATGGAAGTCAATATAAAATAAAAGAAGTCTACATGCAATTCTATATGATTTCTAGGCCAATCAAGGTCAAAGTCAACTATTGGTCAACTCGATCAACAATCTAGTAAAACAAGGCTAAACTAGATCAATAAGACAACATCTTGGGTTACATTGGTCAACTAGATTACATTGGATATGAAAATCTGTATCTTAATCTCTGCTTGGCCTATTGGCCTGTTGCCTAAGGCCCTCTCTCATCTATTACAGTGCTCTACCCTTTCTATACTAACACCCAAATCCTAATCTAAAAGATACTATGGTTGACTATGGCTGATACTAGTAACTTTGGAACTGATACATGTTCATAAGTTGAACAAGGACTGAACACTTATGCCCCCTCTCCCTTCCATCAAATGATACATCTAAGAAGTGGCCTTTACCTACCTAGAAGTCGACTGAACAACTAAGAAAGGGGACTGAACAATATAGAGGGCAGTTACTCAGTTTCAATGTCCTACAGTAAATAACATTACATTATATGAATTAGCATCTTAATTATCAATTTTACTCTTGAAAACACAAAGAACAATACATGTATCAGAAAATCCCTTTTTCGAACCCAAATTTGAATAAATACAACCCAAACTTGCATTCCATGAACTTCGGCCATGTAAACTAACATCTCAGATATTGTATACATCTTAAACATCATGAATCTACATTATTTAACAATTTAATTTACTTAAAAGATTTTAGAAAATGCTCAAACTGGACAGTTTCAGAAAATATGTGAAGAACCCTCAATTCGAATCAAAAACCCAAATTCATATCAATTAATGTGTGTACAAGGTTTATACATATGTCAGGGGGGTGTCTCGTGTCTAGCAAACTAGACACGAGGTGTCCAAACAAGAAACGTGCACAGGCTCGTGTTGAGGTGTCGAGCCGGTTAGAGTTAGGGTTTACCTGACCGTGACGACGAGGGGGAGCGACGACGGCGAGGGGGAGCGGCGGCCGAGGTGGCTGGAGCTGGCTCTGGCGAACGGCGAGGGGGAGCGGCGGTGGAGGTGGCTGGAGCTGGCTCTGGCGACGGCGAGGGGGAGCGGCGGTGGAGGGGGAGGAGGGGGTCGACGGTCTCCGGAGGAGGAGAGCGGCGGTCACCGAAGGTCGGTGGGGGTCGGGGGCCGAGGGGGTGGGGGAAGCCGGCTCGGGGTCGGGGGGGAAGGAAAATAATTGGGGAGAAAATAATGGGGGGAATGAAAATCGAACCTGACCTATATTTACAAGTTAGCGACGTCACACAAAAACGTCGGTAAACGTCGCTAGGATAAGTGATATTAGCAATGAATTAACATATACGTCGGTAAACATCGCTAATATTAGCGACGTTTACCGACTTATACGCAACGTTATCTGTTTAAAACGCAAACGTAGTTTAAATACGTCGCAGAACGTTATTGTCCGTCGCTAATAACGACATTTTGTGACGTAATAAAAAAACGTCGCTAAATTGTTTTTTCCCTGCGACGTTTTCTTAAAACGTCGCTAATTGCGTCGGTAATATGACTTATTTTGGTAGTGAATTGTGAAAGGCAGTAGATCTTTTTTGTTGTATATGATTTGATACATTAGGGGTAAGGTGACTTTGCTTTATATAATTTGATACATTCTCTTCCATTAATAATATTACTAGTTGTTCTATATCAAACAGTTTCTTGTGTTGGCTGAGATTGGCTGAGTGTAGGAGAAATATTGATTAATGATTTTCATTTTTTCCATATAGTTTTGGATAATTTAACTACCCTGTCTTTTTGTCCAAGTGTCATACAATAAGTGCTTTAGTACATATATTCTTTTACATTTAGTGTGCTTGTTTTTATTTGGTGCTAGGTGATAACAGTTTATAAAGTTGATATGGACAAGGCTTGGATTGAATCACGTGATTGGAATTCAAAGGCATACAAGGATGGAGTTGAAGCATTTCTTAATTTTGCATATATCAATAAAAATGTTGAGACGACGCATATCTATTGCCCATGTAGTAGATGTGTAAATCGGGTTTATCACAATCGACAGACTGTGGAGATTCATATAGAGATGTATGGGTTTGAAAGGAGTTACAGGGATTGGATATATCATGGAGAGTCTTTTGGTGGTTTGGGTAATAGCAGGTATAATATGCCAGATGATATATCAGCTGATGATAATGAAGCTGAACTAAATGAATGTGCTTCTATGGCAGCAATGGTACGAGAGGGTATCGGATTAACATCTACCGCAGAAAATATGGATTGTGAGAATGAGCCCTATGATGAATACATGCCAAGATATTTCAAACTTCTAAGAGATGCAGAAAGTGATTTGTACAAGAATTGTCCTAAGGGTGTCACTGAACTATCATTTGTTGTTGAACTTTTACACCTGAAGCAACTTAATGGATGGACAAATTATTCTTTCACAATGTTGTTGGGCTTCTTAAAGAAGGTGTTTTCGTGTGCCAGGATTCCAAAATCATACTATCAATCCAGTAAGCTAACTACTGATTTGGGCTTCACTTACGAAACATGGGATGCCTGCCCTAATAGTTGTATGTTGTTTCGAAATGAATCTGAGAATCTCGACAAGTGTGAGATCTGTGGGGCTTCTAGATATAAAAGTGATATTGCTAATCAGGGTGATCAGACTCAGGTTGACCAGGTTAAAAAAGTTTCTGAAAAAAAGGTTCGATATTTTCCTTTAAAACCAAGACTGCAACGATTATTTTGGTCATCACACACATCTTCGCTCATGAGATGGCATGCTGAGAAACGAATAGATGATGGTGTAATGAGGCATCCAGCAGATTCTCGTGCTTGGAAAGTGTTTGATGAGCAAAATCCATCCTTTGCTGGAGATTGTCGCAATGTTAGACTTGGGTTACTTACTGATGGATTTAATCCGTTTGGTAATATAAGTGTTTCTCACAGTACTTGGCCTGTTGTGGTTGTCCCCTACAACTTACCCCCATGGTTGTGTATGAAGCAACCTAACTTAATTTTGTCTACTCTTATTGATGGACCTAAAGGTCCAGGTGATAAGATTGATGTTTATTTACAACCGTTGGTTGAGGAGTTAAAAGAGCTATGGGTTGTTGGTGTCTCCACTTATGATGCATCAACCAAACAATTATTTCAGCTACATGCGTCATTGTTGTGGACAATCAACGACTTTCCTGCGTATGCTATGTTATCTGGATGGAGTACAAAAGGTGAATTTGCTTGCCCTTGTTGTAATAGGGATCATCAAGCTACCCGTTTGACAAATGGTGGCAAGTATTGTTATTGGGGTCATCGTCGGTTCTTACCAGTGCGCCATAAGTTTCGGAAAGAGAGGGTAACTTTTAATGGCAAGCTAGAAATGAGGCCTCCACCGTTGAAATTATCTGGAACACAAGTGTTGAAACAATTAAATGATCTGAAGATTGAAACTGAATATAAGAAAGAGGATGTGTTCAGCAAGAGGAAAAGGGAAGAACAAGAAAAAGAGATCGCAAAAACACATAATTTGCCAAAAACAAGATTGAGTTGGAAGAACAAGAGCATCTTTTTTGAACTACCATATTGGGAACATAATTTGATTCGCCACAATCTAGATGTTATGCATATTGAAAAAAAATGTTTGCGATAATATTCTTTTTACTTTGTTAGGTACTAAAGGCAAAACAAAAGATAATTTGAAGGCTCGAAAAGACCTCAGAGATATGAAAATTCGATCAGAGTTGCATCCTCAACCACGAGGAAGAACTCAAGAGTACTTGCCTCCAGCCGAGTTCACAATGAGCAACAAAGAGAAGGACATTTTCTTAAAAGTGTTGCGAGATGTAAAAGTCCCTGACGGTTATTCATCTAATATATCACGGTGCGTGCATATGGAAGAGCGGAGTATATGGGGTCTGAAGAGTCACGATAATCATATTTTGATGCAATAATTACTTCCTATAGCTATTCGAAGGGTCTTGCCAAAGCATGTTGTTAAATCCTTAATTGAATTAAGCAACTGCTTTGTGGTGTTGTGTTCAAGTGTAAATAGTATGGCAGACTTGGAAAATTTTAAAGATCGTATGGCGCTTACCCTTTGTAGTCTTGAGAAGATTTTTCCGCCTAGATTTTTTGATATAATGGAACACTTGCCTATCCATTTAGTTGATGAATTAAAGATTGCTGGGACAATATTGTATCGTTGGATGTATCCAATGGAAAGATATTTGCACACTTTAAAGCTCTATGTGCGGAACCGTGCTCATCCAGAGGCCTCTATTGCTAAATCAGTACTTTTGGAAGAATGCATGACTTTTTGTTCAAAGTATTTGGATGATAATGTGGAAACTAGAATGAAACGACGAAGAAGAAATCATGATGGAGGGAAGAAATCTGGTCGTGCTGTAGGTAAAGAGGTGCACTTTCTACTTGACCCAGTCATGCACATGCAAGCTCATCGATATGTGCTTGCCAACACGGAGGCAGTGGCACCATTCATTGAGTAAGTTGTGCAGCTTGATTAATACCTTTATTTGTATCCTCTCATTTAGTTATGAAATTTATATATATTTCGACATCTCTACAGAAAACATCTTGCTGAACTTGCAGTAAAATATCCACAAGCTTCACAACAACACCTTGTTAGTCGCCTTCACAATGAACAATTTGGCACTTGGTTTAAGGAACATGTAAGTGTATATATCCTTTTTGGGTACTTTGAATAAACTAACAAATTATAAAAATGGTCCTTTTATATCATTATTAAACTTCTGATTTAATGATTTTGAAATGTAGATGAAGGGTTTACAAGGCGATGTACAAATATCAGAGGAGATAAGAAGCTTAGCTTCGGGTCCTCTTAAGGATGCACTGAGATTTAATTCTTACATTATTAACGGTTTTAGATTTCGAACAAAGAAAGTTGATGTTCGTAGAAAAACTCAAAACAGTGGAGTCCTCCTCAAAGCTGAACAAATGAGTTATTCTAGTCGAAAAGATAGAAATACTCTTCCAGGAGATGTTACATTCTACGGACAGCTTACAGACATCATTGAAATTAAATATTTAAATGGCATGAAGTTTGTGTTATTTAAGTGCAATTGGGTTAACCCACGAGTGGGCCGGAAATTGGATGAGTTTAACTTTACTCTAGTAAACTTCAATCATTTGTTATACAAAGAGAACAGAGTGACTGATGAACCTTATATCTTAGCATCCCAAGCAGAACAAGTTTGGTACATTCAAGACCCTCTAGACCCCGATTGGCATGTTGTTGTTCAGATGTCACCACGAGACACATTTGACAAGTACTCAACAACTTTAGAAGATTCAGAAGTTTATAGAGTGGAACCTTATAGCATGCAACATTTGGATGAAGCTCATAATGGATCTTGGGTTAGGCAAGGAGTGGAGGGCTTGGTTGTTGATGCAACTAATTGTGATGGTGATGATAACCAAGACGAGATTGATGATGAGCAGCAATTTCTTGACCATCCTCCTCACTTGTCCAATCATGTTATTGGTAGTCTGTGACCATTCTATTGAAATAAATTGAAGCGGTTGAATATTCTGCAGATCTAGTTCAAGCCAGGGACCAAAAGGTTGCCCAAAACTCTCTATAAAAAAACAGTCTTCAAATATTCTAAATTATTTTGTTTGAATATTTTTTTTCATACTGAACATATATTGATTTGCTAGTCATTCTAAATTGCTCTTCATATTATTCTTCAAATATTCGGAGCATATATTGATTTTGGGAGTCATTCCAAATTGTTTAATTGACTATCAAATTTCTGATACTGTGTGCTACTCCTTTGCACCATTGCACTATTGTTGTGTTCTAATTATTGGCTGTGAACTGTTTCAATTCTGCAAAATACAAACTGGTACTCATTGAATACACTCAAATCTGGACCATCACCCTTTGATCATTGATACTGCTGATGTTCATCCTATAACTCTGATACTTCAAACTATTGCTAGTTAATTTGATAGCTATAAATACTGTGTATAGAATTCCAGACTTTTGGTTAAGTTTTGTTTGATGTGCCATCCTCATATATAGAATACATCTATTTTTGCATACACTTTTCATGCTAGTAGTGTATCTACATGCTGTTGACACCTAGGTATAACCTTACAATAGTATAACTAGCCAATACTGGTACAACTTTATACCATTTGATTATGCACTTAGTTTCTAGCCTAATAATACCAACTTTACTTATTTGGGTGATTTTATCTCATTTATTTTCAGGTCATAGATGGAAAAAATGTCAAATGTTAAGAAACTGTTTATCAAGCCTGGGACCGTAACAGAATATGAGAAGAAAAGAATGGACAATATTGCTAGAAATAAAATGAAAATGGATCCTTTGAAATTGCAAGAAGCTTCAAATCTTGTGATGAATCCCAAGAAGAATATTCCTACAAGTTCAAGTAAGATGGGAAAACGAAGTACAATTGAAAGAGATGATGAACAAAGAGTGCTCGACAATGATGATTTTCTTAGCGGGGAAGGTAGCAACATTAATGATGAACCTCCTGTCCATAGAGTGAAAAGGGTAATAATTTTTTTTTAATTTAATAATCTGTTGGAACATCGGTCATCATTTATTATTTTTATTCTCTTACAGGTTACAAATGGTCCTACTCGTAAGTCGTTTCATGTTGCCCATGGGTTGGATGACGGTAACAATATGAATGAAGAATCTATTGGTGCTAAAAAGAAAAAGGTAAATAATTTGATCATGAATTAAATATTTTATTAACTAACTTGTTAGAGTGATGCTATTACTATATGTGTTATGCATTTTCAGATTGTATACAGTGGTCCTACGCGTAAATCATCTCGCATTCTCCAGAATATGGAGGATGTTGTAGCAAAGGGGAAGAGGACATTGGATCCTCAATTAGAACCTTCTTTTATGGAGGATATCTTGGGCAGCCCTGGATCAGCATCTCAGTGCTTTGAGGAGAGCGAAGATGAGCCGGTAGATAATACATCGAAGGGTAAGTATTCGCCAACTCTCGTCCTCAATGCAAACGTTCAATTTTGAAATTAAACTACTGTTGGCCTCAATGCATCAGCTGGCCTCAATGCAAACGTTCCATCTTGATGATTCTTTGTGGTTCTACATGATGTTTCCTCTAATGGGCATCTCTTATTTTCCTACTTGGTTGAATATGCATCCCTGGAAGTTAGATTTTTTTTTAACACTGTTCTGATGTATGATCTTCTGGTCTTGTCTGAAGTTTCAAGTTTCTCTCTTTTTTTTGGGTTTCAATCATATCAAAGTTTTTATTTTGAAGATGGTTTATGGTTCTCTGTGATGTTTTCTTTTGTGGGCATCTCTTATTTTCCTATTTGATCGAGTGTGTACAAAAAGGTTGAATTTTGATACGATTTTCTATTAGTTCATGATGTTTGAATTTATGGCTTTGTCTGAAACTTCATTAATTTTTGTTCCATTCACATGGAAACTTTCAATTTTTATGATGTTTTGTGGTGCTCTGTGATGTTTGCTTTGATAACTTTCGATTTTGATGATGTTTTGTGGTGCTCTGTGATGTTTGTCCTGAAACCCTCTATCCCGTCCTGAAACCCACGTCCTTTAGACCTGAACCTTGATCTGGCAGCCGGAAAAGGGGGTGTGCAATCGAGTATTGGGAGTTTCCTTTGTTCACCCTTTGATTTACCTGTGATTGAAAACTCTAGTATATACAGACAATATACTAGTAGGATGAAGTGGTACACCATTTACAAATTTGCCCTCTCTCCAGTTTGCAGTGACCTGCAATTATCTTCAAAGGAATCAGGTTATATCTGAAGTAAATGGCCGAGTCCCGGTCCTGCTCAGGCTTTGCTTATATTTTTCGATCGAATACTTCTGAGCCATTGCCAACTCTTCCTAGAATGCGATCACCGGGTGCCTCAATTGAAACCAAGAAATATTGGAACTTCCAATGGGGAGAGCACATCTCTCACTTCTGTGGGGTTTTGGTATTCCACCCTGTACATATGAAAATCACCCTAGTTCTCATGCCAAGACTGACATAATATATATATGGCTGGTTCCAAAAGCATGAGATGACCATTACTGGAAGAAGAAAAATAACTGTTGAATCAATGCCTAGATCATGCAACCAGCAACTTAGGTTTGTGCGCCAAATATTAAGGCTGATTTGTTTTTCTTCTACGAGATTGGTGAACGAGAATGAAATAGCATGCCTTCCTGTTCTCCATCTCCATATTCATTCAATCCATGATCATATGGAGATTGTGAGTAATAGTCTGCATTAGAAGATAATTTAGTGGAGGTTCGAGGTCTTCCAATGACACAACCCCATCAGCATCGATCCGAATTCCCTTTGACGACCGTTTCTGACTTGTATACAGCTCTGCTTTTGTTATTGTTGTTCAAAGACACAAGAAGTTTCTGATGGTACTATGGGGAGTTGTCTACTGTAAAAGCAATACACTCTGTACACTAATACTCCTTACTCATTTACACAACCACTAATACTCCTCACTCATGATTTTGCACTCATGATTATATATATACATTACACTTTGTACACACCCACTAACTAACACTCCTCACTCATGTCCAGCGTTTTACAATTATGAAGAGTCTTTCCCTCGTGTTTCTTATTAGGTACTACGGGGAGTTGTGCTTCCGCTAGGCAAGGTAGAGGACCTGCCAAGCCATGGAAAGACTGGGATAGCGGAGTAAGAAAAATTATAGAGTGGGATGAAGATTGTCAACCGGTTGGAGAAAATGCACACTGTTTGATGTCTCATCTTGGTAACCTTGCACGAAATGGCGAACTGTTCCCATTAACAATGCTATCTTGGCACAAGGCCGATAAGGATACTCTCGAAATGATCTGGTTATCGGTGAAGGTAACTCCTTCTCTTTGTCTCTTGGCGCAAGGCCGATATTTAATCTAGAATTATTTAACTTCTTGGTACTGCATTTTTGGTGGCATAAACCGACATTCAAACATTTTATTCACAGTTCACATTGATCTTCAATAAGGCTTACTAAATACTAATTCTGCAATAAGAAGCATATGCATGCCTGCAGCAATGAAATATCTTCAAATCAAATGGAAACATATGAAAAATGCAAAAACACATTCCTGATACATTTGCCAAAGGTTCTGATCTATTGCATTTGCATGGATGTGCACTGATTTAGAGCATTTGGAAGCTTATACTGAAATCAATTTTGAGGTACCGAACTGTTTTTGGGTCACTATTAACTATTTTTTTTCTTAGGAAAACATAAATGCTCCTGATGGCTTTAAAGATATTTGTTTTAGAAAGATGGGAGTTGCTTGGAGAGCCTTCAAGCACCGCGTGAAGAAGGACTTCTATCAAAAATTCGAGACCAATGTAGAGCGTTTACAAACAGTGCCACCCCGGGTGGAGCCCAGTCAATGGCCAACGCTAGTGGCATATTGGAGTTTGGATGAGACAAAGGTATGACTCAACTAGCAAATAGCTTGATCAATATTTATACTAGTAGTGAACAGCTAATTTCAGTTCAGTTATAATATTCATTAATTTTTAGAAAGTTTCGGAGACAAACAAAGGTAATCGAGGAAAACTTTGTGCCCTCCCTAGAACAGGAAGAAGATCATTTCCAGAGATAAAGAGAAAGGTTTGTATTGTGTTTTTTTTAATAAAGAGCATGTCTTTCTAGTTGATAGTGTATAATATTTTACTTTTATGTTTGGAACATGTACAAACACTTCAGAGGAGGTTGGAAAACAAGCCTGTCGACCTTGTCAACATGTGGAGAGCTACTCGAGGCAAAGGTGGCAGTTATAACGAAGAAGACGGAGCGGCTAGTACAGAGGTATTATAATATATGTCATACTAAATATTTGGTTTAATGTCAATTATAAAATGTTATAGAAAATGTTATAACTGCCACCCGTGGAAAATGTTAGAAAGGCGGTATTATAAAATGTTAGCAATTGTTATAACTGCCACCTGTGGAAAATGTTATAACTGGTACAGAGGTATTATAATATATGTTAGAAAGGCGGTATTATAAAATGTTATAGAAAATCTTATAACCAGCCGGTATTATATTATATATGTCATACTAATCTCCTTGCATGTTATAGAAAATGTTAGAAAGGTGGATTGAAGAGCTACCCGTGGAAGAACGAGACAACGAGGAGCAATTGAATAAGGTTTACACGGAAGTGGTTGGACAAGATGGGCACGGACGAGTTTTAGGCCGAGGAGTGGGTATAAGACAAAGTGGTCAATCTTCAACATCTCAGATAGAACTTGAAAAAATAACGAATGCTGAAATTGAGCAACTGCGAAAAGACGCAGAAAAACTACGAGAAGAGACTAAGGCGTTAAGAAGAGAGCGTGATGAGCAAGAGGCTCGACATACAAAAGAGGTTGAGACAATGAAAAATGATCTTAAAGCTAAGCGTTTTGCGCAAGAGGCTCGAAATAAGGAAGAGCTCGAGAGGATGAAGAGTGAGCTTAGCACTGAGCTCAAAGCACAAGTTGCAAGTATGTTCGTGGGTGCTTTCCGCCTTCCTGATATACTCAAGTAAGTCTGTCGCAAATTACTTTTCCATGAATCTGAGGCCCCAATTAACTTATAACTAACCATATTTCTGGCATTTATTTGTTTTCAGGTAGCCAATGCTGCTGGCAGCCATGGATGTGTGGATTGGTTTGTCAATGGATGTGGAAAATCATATATATATATATATATATATATATATATATATATATATATATATATATATATATATATATATATATATGTTTTGGACTTGTGTAAAAAGTCGTAGGTTTTATTTTGTTTCCAGGGCAGCCATGGATGTGTGGATCGGTTTGTCAGTGGATGTGGACAATCAAATATATATGTTTTGGACTTGTGTAAAAAGTCGTAGATTTTATTTTGTAAATTAAGTGAATGCTTGCTGATGTAAAACTTGATGGGAACACTCTAAGTGATGTAAGACTTGGATTTCATTTTGTGAACAATGGGATATTACATTTAAATATGTTTTATAGAAATTGTTTTGTTAATGTTGCGGCTACGTTCTGTATGAATTTTTAGAGTGAACAATGGGAACACTCTAAGTGATGTAAGACTTGGATTTCATTTTGTGAACAATGGGAACACTCTAAGTTCTGTATGAATTTTTGTTGTATATAAAATTCAATTATATATTTTATATATAAACAGGAAATTAGTAATTCCATAATAATTTAAACAATTGTTAAGTTTTTTCGCACGATTACAGTACTTTTTAAAATTCCGTCCCTTATTTATTAGGACGAAATATATCTGTTACAAAAACTTGTTTTTTGGGACAAATTAATAAACCGTCACACAAAAGCATAAATTTGAAAACTTTTGAGACGTCTTGCCTAACTGTCCTTTAACAATAATTAGGACGGCAATATCCGTCCCTAAAGTTTTTGCCACGCCACCCTAATGGGACCGGCCATTCCCGTCCCAAAGGCCGTCCCAAATATTTGTTGGGACGGTAATTGCAGTTTTTAAGACGGTTTTTTGTTGTCCCCAAAGGTCACTTTTTTTGTAGTGATAAGTATATATTTTTATAAATGAGTGTTATATATAATATATATGTATTTGCTATAAAATTGATATTTTGTTTTGAGTATAAGATAACATTTTCTTAAAAAATGTCTTTTTAGATTTGGGGATTTTTTAGCTACAAATACTCGTGCATATATGAGTGTATACACAATATGTAAAATTAGCCTATATATATATGCATACGATAGATGTTTGTTTATATAAATTTTAGTATATAGAACTAATGGATATGTGTTACAACAATCAATTATACTTATAGAATATTTTATAAATATTATGTTTTTCTATCTAAGAATGTTTGTATAAATATTATGTACATAGGTGTATATATAGGTGTTTATATATATTAAGTTATATATGAATATATATATAGAAAGGAAAACCAAAACAAAGGGAAAAAAACCCACAACTGTACTGTTCCCGCGGGAACAGTACTCGTTGTGGCCCGAGTTTGTAGAAGAAAGTAAGAAACCCACAGCTAAAGATTTCAATGAAATCTTCTTCAAAACTTCCCAAGATTTTTCCTATATAATTCAAACAGGATTATCCATAGATTGAGCCAAATCCAAACCTGATATCAAATTCCAATCGATTAAGAACTCCTACGCATATACATATATAAGCTCTCGGCTGCGGCGTTAGTCCTCTTCTTTCATATCCGTCGAAACCTTTCTAAACCCCGCAGCCGAGTCCTCTTCCTTCATATCCGTCGAAATCTCTCTAAACCCAAAACTCCTAACTCCCGACGAACCCTATCCCCCGTCGACCTTCCCCAGCCGCCTGCACCACCGCTCCATCGTCTGAGACGACCAAACCGCGTGGAAACATGGGGCAGCACTGACAGCAACAGCAGCATCATATGCAGCCAGGTACTCTTGTTCGCACCCTATTTTATCCTTCGTTACTCGACCAAAACTCGAACCAATTGATTCGTTTAGAAGACAACCTAACCAACTCGACACCCTGTCTAATAGTTTAGGCAGAACAAACAAGATTCGACAAGAAATCGAATCACAAATCCACGAAAAAATATGTTCACGTTGAACAGATTTTCAATTTCAGACCCCTATATTGCAAGGCAAATTATTGCCGATTCACATGGAATTTTGAAAATCCCTTTAAGCGGTTTTGAATACAATATAACCAGGATCAAGACCCTATTTTTAGTTTAATTACAAGTTAATTATACAGTAGAAGAAAGTCGTGTGAAAATCAAGAAAAAAATAGGGCTAAACAGTTTAGAAATTTAGAAAAATTCCCGATACGGGGTCTATCCCGACGAACTGGGCGACTTGGTCGCAAACTGTGAGCATCAAAAGACGCGTATGGATGTTGGAGATGTGTGAGATTCGACAGAACTCGATTTCGATGTGTGTGCGCGACGAAATTGAGGCGTATCGGTCGAGATATCCCATATCGGCCTCTTTACAAACTAGCTAATTACTTTGTGCACGTTCGTCAGCTTGAGACAAAACTTGCACCATTGGGACCATGTTATTTTTCTAGTCCTGTCAAAAAGTTTGGCCCGATTCTGAGAAGGTCGACTGGAACGCTATTTTGGCGAGCCAGTGACCCAATCCAATGGGCAAATTTGTGCGCAGTCCACCGGAATCCAATTTTGAACATACGGTTGGAATCATCTCGTTAAATCGGACCTGTAGACATATAGTTTGATGAATTTAGAGATCGTAGCTGTGGGCACGCTTTTCGGTGCAAAGCGGGTCCAACGGCGGATACCGTTTTGATCCGAAATTACCGTTTTGCTCTTGTGTCCAGAATTGGACTTATGGGTAGTCTATCTTAGCTATTTTACTTATTCTGAAAATTTTGGTAATGTTTGTTTCAGCATCCGGAGTTGTTGCGGGAGTTTAGGTTTTGAGACTCTTTGATTTGACGAGTTGTTTGCAGAACTTTTTGCTACCACCAGGCATGTACTGTAAACCCCCAGAATTTTCAAAAGATTTTACTATTATTCTATATTGCTTGAAAATAATTTAATTTTGAATTAATTGATATATATCTATAAATAAAGTCTTAGTCGTATTTATATTTTTGTTACGCTCATTGACTAGACAATGTGGAACGACGAATGGCATCGTGTGCCCTGACTAGCGTCGTGCACCTCTGAATTTACTTGTCGCAATATTCAATTATTATAAGAAATTATTTACTATTTTAGAAATAATTGGAAATTATATTTGGTTTAATGATATTAGGGTTTCAATATTAAGTAAGTTTTTATATATAGAGTAAATAAATGCTACCAAGGTATTTTAGAAATTTTTATATACATGAATGTATTTTCATGAATTATGTGGTTAGACTAGAATTTAGATATAAATATATTTACATCTTTATTTTATTTAAAAGGGTATTTGTAAAAAAATAAAATAATAATAATAATAATAATAATGAGATGAACAGTGCTTGTTCATTCTCTCTTAGCCGACCCTAGGAGTAGTCCTCTGTTTGAAACAGAGGTAAGTACTTGAGTATAGGGAAAAAAAATGCTGACGTCATGCTGACGTCAGCACTGTTCCAAGGAACAGTGCTCGTCCAGCATCCCGAGCAGCATGTTCTCATAACAGGAACGCAAAAGAAAAGGCCATTAGAAAAAAAAAAGAAAAAAAAAAGAAAACTTGGACGCACTGTTCCTTTACCACTTTCAGAGAGCAACCCGACCCCCCCTTAACTCACTTAGGAACCCGACATCAATTCCTTCTTTCCGCGAACCACATGAAAGTTTTGACGAATCAAAATCTTCACCAAATCCTTCAAAAATTTGTTTCTATCCAATCCTTTTCCAAATCTCTCTAGAATTATCCAATCTTCGTTTTAAATCGAAATAAATATTGCTTTAAATCTTCATTTAAACCACGGTAGAGGAACCAACCTTTCCGAAGAAATTATTCGCGTAACCCTCTCGTGATCGCGTGATAGGCCGCCCCTAGCCCGACGACCTTTGCATGTCCCACGAGACGCCTGCACGCCGCCGCCGACGACTGCCGCACCGCCGAGGAGGCGCCGACCGTCCAGAACAGAGCAAGGCTCTGTTCAGTTTAGTTGCCGAGGTACTCCCTTCTCACTCGTCTTTCTTCGTGTATACTCCTCGATTTTTCATGATGTAAACTCCTATACAGAGACTACATGACACCCTTGGAGCACTAGTAATTAGAATTTGAAGTACCAAACCTATATGTCCGTAAAATTTATACGAAGTCGAGAGAAAACCACCCGAAAACAGGGCAATAGGACTGTCCAGACCCCCAACTTGGAAGGTGTTTTATGAACTAATTACTGAGAATTTTCAACAACTAGTTTCAAATAGTCCTAGGTAACATATACGAGAGTTGAACCCAACTTATAGATCCTGAATTCGTTAATTATGCAGGAAGTTATTTGATTGCAAACTTACAGGAAAAACTGTTTAGAAAACTGAGAAAAAAAAATAGAAAACCTTCCCGATACGGCGTGCGTCCCGACAAATCGGGCGACGTGGTCGTGCACGATATGCATCGAAAGGCGCGTATGGATGTTGTTGACGTGTGGAAATTGACGGAATTCAATTTCGTTGCGTGTGCGCGACGAAATCAGTGCGTATCCGTCGAGATACCCCCGTATCGACCTTTTGCAAAATTTGCCATAACTTCGTGTACGTTCGTCGTATCGAGACGAAACTTGTGCCAGCAGGACCGTATCATTTTTCTGGTCCTGTATGCCAAGTTTGGTCCGATTCTGAGAAGGTCGAATCGGAACGCCTTTTTAGCGGGCCCGCGACCCGCTCTAACGTGCGAATTTGTGCACGGCTCATCGAAATCTAAAACTCGACATACCGTTGAGTTCGGCTCCTCAAACCGAACTCGTAGACATGTAGTTTGACGACTTTAGAGACCGTAGGTTCTGGCGCGCGTTTCGGTGCAAAACGGGTCCAACGGCGGACATCATTTTGACCCGAAATTACGGTTTTGCCCATGTTCCAGAATTAGATTTTTGGACAGGCGTTTCCTAGGCATATCTTTTATTCCAAACTCGTTCGTGATGTTTGTTTCAGCATCCGGAGCTCCTTGTGGATCATGACTTTCGTGTGGACGATTTTGACTGTCGGATTTTGCTACATCTCGCACCACCCTCAGGCAAGATACCTTGCCATTATATTCTGCTTATTTACTGCCAGTTAGCATGATGATTTAGTTTTATCTTCTTACTTATTGTCATTTTCTGTCTTGATATATTTTATGCAATTAACTGTTTAGTTTTATTTCTATTACTTTATTATTATGCATCGACTTAAAGTCAAGAAGACTACCCTATGTTGTGATGCATTCATTGGTCTTGCCACATGTGTTACACGAATCACGAGTCTCATATAGGTCTCGTATTTGCGTAGTTGGTTGGCCACCAATACGTGAGGACGTGCGCTAGGAAATAACTGCTAATAGAGTTGCATGCTAGAAGACTTAGCAGTTATGAGTTGGCATTGGGCGGGGAGAACATGATTGAAAGTTGACTACCACCCTATCTATCGTAGACTCGCTCGCTACTGAGGAACGATAGGTAGACTATATGCTATAGACTCGCTCGATACTGAGGAATAGTATATGGTGTTGTGACTCGCTACTGAGGTACTGTACTGCATTGGTATTTTCCTGACTTGACCCGGTAGTCATGCGACCATGAACTGTTCTTAAAATGCATTCCACTTAGAATGGTTAGATGACCTTTATCCGTAGGTGTATGTACTTTTCCATATGGTTGTGTACTATACCGTTCATGGCTTGGAACAGTATTTTGTCATGAACTAGTGTGCCACACCTTGTCCTTGTTTGGTTGTAGGTGTGGTTCACTGCTTCGATGATAAAGTGCTGAACCATGTTATGATTCGGATTATTGTGAGCAGTTTATATTCAGTTTATATGACATATTTTTCTGTATCTTGTTATGTCCGCTGAGGACCTGGTGATCTCTCCAGGTATAGATGGTCAGGATTGCCCTAGGAGCACGGACTCGATTTAGCTCCTTCGTTTCCTACCGAGGCTATCTTACCCTCTGACGATGTCTGATTCTTCCCTTACTTGTATCTTTCATTTATTTTGAGAAGTTGAACTCTAGTATCTTAGATTATATTTATAGCTGTTTGGTAGTGGATTTGTTTCCACCCGGCTATCTATCTTTTGACACTTTTATTTGATACTATCTGGACTATCATTTTCTTTTGTGATTTTGTGGATGAGATATAGTTACTCATGATTGGCCTGTGATTTACAGCTTATGTATGCGTACGAGGATTCCACATATTGGAGTATTCTTTGTATGCATGCAGCTGGCATGTTTCGTTTGCCTAGTCCTACGTATTTTGGGACTGGGGCGTTACATATTTTTGTGGTGGCCCATGCAGGTCAGAGCATATCGTATCGGCTACATAACTGTGCTGATACGAGCCTGCATATAGAATTAGAAATTAGACATCTCATCCACATGTTTGATACCTTTCTTGATTCCTCTTCAAACTCTCATTTGATTGCTTGACTTGCATCTAGCTTGAAATTGTTCTAACAAAAATTCTATATCTCGTGCCAGAAAATGAATCTTCATAGCGGTAGTGCTGCACCACTTGCCATCACACCAGGACTCTCGGCAGCCCAAGAGGAGCAAATTCACTCACAACATCCTATAGCAACCTCAACCATGCCTTCTCAGCCAGACCAGACGACCCCACCTACTCACCAGCACCCCCAAGGCTCTGAACCCCAGTTAGTTCAGCCTGTTCAGCAGACCCCTGTACCCCAGGGAGGGTATACTTCATCACCCCTTCATCAGAATCTACCTCAAGCTGGACCGCAGATGCCTATGCCCCCGATTGATGGAGATGATACCAATCGGTTCCTTTATACTTTATTGCGGGCTCAGTGGCAGCAAAATGAGCTATTGAGACAAGACGTAATGGTTCCACCTAATAGACCCCCATCTCCACCACCAGCCCAAGTACCAGCACCTCCACCAAGGCCCCATTCATACGTAGGCAGTATTCCAGATTTTACCCAAATGAATCCGAAGACTTTCAAAGGTACCGAAGGCCCACTAGAAGTTTCTTCATGGCTTATTAGCACTGAGAAAAAGTTAAGGGCGTCACAGTTACCTAAAGAAGATTGGATGACCGCAGTTAATTTATTGCTCGAGGACAATGCCCATCATTGGTGGAAAGCGGAGGAGAGGCGCTTGGGTACCAATCAGTCATGGGAAGAGTTCTACAAACTCTTCAACGAGAGGTACTTTCCAACCGCTGCTCGAAATGTATTGTATGATCAGTTCCTCCACCTCAAACAAGACGACAAGTCGGTTGACGAGTATAATGCAGAATTTAGCCGACTAAGCAGATTTGCCGAGGGATTGATGCCAACGGAGAAGGAGAAGGCAAAAAGGTTTCATAATGGATTAAGGCCCGAGCTTAAAACACACACCACTGTGCATTCCAGAATTGCGCACGCCACAGTATTAGAAGAAGCGAGAAGTCAGGAGATCCTTCACATGGAAGCACAACAAACTCAAAGATACTATGCCCCGATAGACTTTCCAGTTCAACTTGGTTCAGGAGGCCCCGAATGATGACTTACTGCACAATGTCAACAGCAAGCCGTGCCCTACCAAGTTCCAAGTACAATAACCTGCCAGTTTTGTAGAAGGAGAGGGCATCAGCAGAAGGACTGTCGCCGGCGACTAAAGTGTTGCTTCAATTGCGGTTCCAATGAGCATAAACTTCGAGATTGTCCCAACCGACATGCCACACACAATTTAGCTCCAGCACCGTCACAGCAGCAGTTACAAGGGCCAAAAACTCTCAGACCAGGTGCACCACAACCACTTTCCTTAGAAGAATATCAGGAGGGACCAGCCTTAGAGGGCCAGACACTAGAGTATAGGCCTGCTGGAGAAGAGATGAATAATCTAAGACAAGGACAAGCATTCACCATAACAGTGCTAGACACCCATCCCGAGTTGACAGATACCACAGGTATTATTCTAGTTAATACATTATTGGTGCACCTTCATTAGTGTCCTATTCATGCATAGAATAGTTATCTCATTCTTCCTAAATACATGGGGATTAAAAGTTAGAAATTGCACTGCCAAGTACTACCTACAAATACTGTTTAGTAATTTTATAAACCGTAGCATAGCCAGACTTGCTTAGAATAGAGATTAAGAATTTAGTCATTAAGACATGCCTTAGAGCTTGATATATCTTTTTGTAGACCTTGTATGTGTGAAATGGCCCATGTTTGTTTCGTGCCAGGAGAATTCCCACGGGAACACCAGTATGACGCACATAATATTCTTCCATCTATTCGCAATCACTTCGTCCTTGATTCATATCTACCGCATCATGATTCTATTACTCGTTGATATCAAGTCAAGGTATGATACCACGACTTGGAATATTTCTAACTTTATCAATCATAAATTCATGCCCTAGTTTTAATTTTGAGAGAGGAATTTCTGGAGATTATAGATTGAATGCCCTCTAGACTTCTTTTACCAATTGATTAGGATAAATTGGTTTCAACTAGATGATAAATTAGTGCCTCATGAACACCCACTTTATATTTAGATCATTTGGTGTCCTCGATCGTGACCTTGCTATTCGAAGCACGAGACCCGCTGTTACCTTCAAACAAATTTCATATACAAGATCTAGGCGAGCTCACCATCATCTAGGTATATCGTGTCCCACTCAAACATGTCCCCTTGTACTCTATTTTTATGATGTGACTTTCGGACCAATAAGGGCCAACTATACCCCCTTACAGTAATACCGATGAACTTTTCGATTTCAAATGGAGTTCCCCTATACCAAATTGTTCCCGATTATGTTCAACAAGACCTCTCCTGCTGCCTTGATGAAACATGCTCAACATAGGAGCAATGTTAAGTATGTAATACCTAGGCTTCCTTTAGTCCGTGACTACAAAGGTAAGTACCTCATACCCTCGTACATCTCTTTAGAATTTGTCCTCATTAGCAGTCCTATTATTGTGCTTTCCACGATTACCCAATTTCTATAAGTTGGGTAGAGCTGAGAACTTCGTGAATTCTATCCCTTAGAAGAGTCATGTTGAACTAGGAGTTCGATGGTAGACTGTCCCTTCCATCCTTTCACATAGCCTTGGTATGGTTTGACATACCTAACTATTTTGTTGTTCGTAGCTTCATTGTCCTCGGATGTTAAGATTTCTTTTAATTTCGAGGACGAAATTTTTATAAGTTGGGTAGGATGTAAACCCCCAGAATTTTCAAAAGATTTTACAATTATTCTATATTGCTTGAAAATATTTTTATTTTGAATTAATTGATATATATTTATAAATAAAGTCTTAGTCGTATTTATATTTTTGTTACGCTCATTGACTAGACAATGTGGAACGACGAATGGCATCGTGTGCCCTGACTAGCGTCGTGCACCTCTGAATTTACTTGTCGCAATATTCAATTATTATAAGAAATATTTTATACGTGTTTATAATTTTCTTTTTATGTATTATTTACTATTTTAGAAATAATTGGAAATTATATTTGGTTTAATGATATTAGGGTTTCAATATTAAGTAAGTTTTTATATATAGAGTAAATAAATGCTACCAAGGTATTTTAGGAATTTTTATATACATGAATGTATTTTCATGAATTATGTGGTTAGACTAGAATTTAGATATAAATATATTTACATCTTTGTTTTATTTAAAAGGGTATTTGTAAAAAAAATAAAAATAATAATAATAATAATGAGATGAACAGTGCTTGTTCATTCTCTCTTACCCGACCCTAGGAGTAGTCCTTTGTTTGAAACAGAGGTAAGTACTTGAGTATAGGAAAAAAAAGGAAAAAAATTAAAATAAAAAAAATGCTGACGTCATGCTGACATCAGCACTGTTCCAAGGAACAGTGCTCGTCCAGCATCCCGAGCAGCATGTTCTCATAACAGGAACGCAAAAGAAAAGGCCATTAGAAAAAAAAAAGAAAAAAAAAAGAAAAAGAAAACTTGGACGCACTGTTCCTTTACCACTTCCAGAGAGCAACCCGACCCCCCCTTAACTCAATTAGGAACCCGACATCAATTCCTTCTTTCCGCGAACCACATGAAAGTTTTGACGAATCAAAATCTTCACCAAATCCTTCAAAAATTTGTTTCTATCCAATCCTTTTCCAAATCTCTCTAGAATTATCCAATCTTCATTTTAAATCGAAATAAATATTGCTTTAAATCTTCATTTAAACCACGGTAGAGGAACCAACCTTTCCGAAGAAATTATTCGCGTAACCCTCTCGTGATCGCGTGATAGGCCGCCCCTAGCCCGACGACCTCTTGCGTGTCCCACGAGACGCCTGCACGCCGCCGAAGACGCCTGCCGCACCGCCGAGGAGGCGCCGACCGTCCAGAACAGAGCAAGGCTCTGTTCAGTTTAGTTGCCGAGGTACTCCCTTCTCACTCGTCTTTCTTCGTGTATACTCCTCGATTTTTCATGACGTAAACTCCTATACAGAGATTACATGACACCCTTGGAGCACTAGTAATTAGAATTTGAAGTACCAAACCTATATGTCCGTAAAATTTATACGAAGTCGAGAGAAAACCACCCGAAAATAGGGCAATAGGACTGTCCAGACCCCCAACTTGGAAGGTGTTTTTCGAACTAATTACTGAGAATTTTCAACAACTAGTTTCAAACAGTCCTAGGTAACATATAGGAGAGTTGAACCCAACTTGTAGATCCTGAATTCGTTAATTATGCAGGAAGTTATTTGATTGCAAACTTACAGGAAAAACTGTTTAGAAAACTGAGAAAAAAATTAGAAAACCTTCCCGATATGGCGTGCGTCCCGACAAATCGGGCGACGTGGTCGCGCACGATATGCATCGAAAGGCGCGTATGGATGTTGTTGACGTGTGGGAACTGACGGAACTCAATTTCGTTGCGTGTGCGCGATGAAATCAGTGCGTATCCGTCGAGATACCCCCGTATCGACCTTTTGGAAACTTTGCCATAACTTCGTGTACGTTCATCGTATCGAGACGAAACTTGCGCTAGCAGGACTGTATCATTTTTCTGGTCCTGTATGCCAAGTTTGGTCCGATTCTGAGAAGGTCGAATCAGAACGCCTTTTTGGCAGGCCCGCGACCCGCTCTAACGTGCGAATTTGTGCACGGCTCATCGGATTCCAAAACTGGACATACCGTTGAGTTCGTCTCCTCAAACCGGACCCGTAGACATGTAGTTTGACGACTTTAGAGATCGTAGGTTCTGGCGCGCGTTTCGGTGCAAAACAGGTCCAACGGCGGACATCGTTTTGACCCGAAATTACGATTTTGCCCATGTTTCAGAATTGGATTTTTGGACAGGCGTTTCTTAGGCATATCTTTTATTCCAAATTCGTTCGTGATGTTTGTTTCAGCATCCGGAGCTCCTTGTGGATCTTGACTTTCGTGTGGACGATTTTGACTGTCGGATTTTGCTACATCTCGCACCACCCTCAGGCAAGATACCTTGCCATTATATTCTGCTTATTTACTGCCAGTTAGCATGCTGATTTAGTTTTATCTTCTTACTTATTGTCATTTTGTGTCTTGATATATTTTATGCAATTAAATGTTTAGTTTTATTTCTATTACTTTATTATTATACATCGACTTAAAGTTAAGAAGACTACCCTATATTGTGATGCATTCATTGGCCTTGCCACATGTGTTACACGAATCACGATTCTCATATAGGTCTCGTACTTGCGTAGTTGGTTGGCCACCAATACGTGAGGACGTGCGCTAGGAAATAACTGCTAATAGAGTTGCATGCTAGAAGACTTAGCAGTTATGAGTTGGCATTGGGCGGGAAGAACATGATTGGAAGTTGACTACCACCCTATCTATCGTAGACTCGCTCGCTACTGAGGAACGATAGGTAGACTATATGCTATAGACTCGCTCGATACTGAGGAATAGTATATGGTGTTGTGACTCGCTACTGAGGTACTGTACTGCATTGGTATTTTCCTGACTTGACCCGGTAGTCATGCGACCATGAACTGTTCTTAAAATGCATTCCACTTAGAATGGTCAGATGACCTTTACCCGTAGGTGTATGTACTTTTCTATATGGTTGTGTACTATACCGTTCATGGCTTGGAACAGTATTTTGTCATGAACTAGTGTGCCACACCTTGTCCTTGTTTGGTTGTAGGTGTGGTTCACTGCTTCGATGATAAAGTGCTGAACCATGTTATGATTCGGATTATTGTGAGCAGTTTATATTCAGTTTATATGGCATATTTTTCTGTATCTTGTTATGTCCCACTGAGGACCTGGTGATCTCTCCAGGTATAGATGGTCAGGATTGCCCCAGGAGCACGGACTCGGTTTAGCTCCTTCGTTTCCTACCGAGGCTATCTTACCCTCTGACGATGTCTGATTCTTCCCTTACTTGTATCTTTCATTTATTTTGAGAAGTTGAACTCTAGTATCTTAGATTATATTTATAGCTGTTTGGTAGTGGATTTGTTTCCACCCGACTATCTATCTTTTGACACTTTTATTTGATACTATCTGGACTATCATTTTTCTCTTGTGATTTTGTGGATGAGATATAGTTACTCGTGATTGGCCTGTGATTTACAGCTTATGTATGCGTACGAGGATTCCACATATTGGAGTATTCTTTGTATGCATGCAGCTGGCATGTTTCGTATGCCTAGTCCTACGTATTTTGGGACTGGGACGTTACAAGTACACCTTGCCAAACTTTACAGTACTTACATGCTTTTTCGTATTGCTATTTTCATATCTTACTTAGTTCCATATTTCTCCTGATTCATGTCATGGTTATTTTCTAGTTTTACGTGCACGTAGATTGTTACTCTTTTTCTCATGTTACTTACTCTATTATCATGTTCATGTCTAGTGATAGTATTGTTTTGCCTGTGCCATGATCTTCTGACCTGTTTGACTTGGACTTGAACTTAACTAGATCTGATTTCCTGTACTTGATTGACTTGACCCAATCGTGATCATTTGACTTGACCCTGACCTGTTATTAGACGTTGACTATACCGGACCACCTCGTTCGTAAGCTCCCATCGAGTGCTAATGAGCTTTACTATAGTTAGGGATTCCCCACCGGCTACTGACTATTGGATTGTGTGCTTTCATCGGGCTGCGGTTACCGCAACTTACTTATAGTCACGCTTGATAGCACTATCCTTGACGGCATGCCACTTACATTTATTCCTTAGTCTCATATTGTTTCCTTGTACCATTTTCTATTTTTTTGCATGTTATTTACTGTACAGTAGGCATGTATATTATGTGTCTTGCTAGTCTCCTGAGGACCTGGTGATCTCTCAAGGTATTAGAAGAATGTATGATACGTTGATGGAGGATGGTTGCTACACCAAGTCTGCAGGTATATTTAGTTGATATTTTTATCTTTTTTTTTCGTATTTAGATTTTGTCCTATATTTGATTCTTGCTGCATTATAGCCTAGTCTTGTACAAGCTTCTACTTTCTTCTAGCTTGTTCATAATAAATGTGTTATTGGGGATCCACTCTAATATATTTATCTATTCTAGAATTAGTGTATTATGGTCTGATCAGCCTTACTGCATTTGATTCGTTATTGTTATCGTTATTTAGTGGATTAGATTTAGTCGATTTTAGACCCAATATAGACAACTTATACGAATTCGAGCTGGGCTAGAGTCCTCTCGATACATAGCTGGCATGCATACGTATTCTAGTCTAACATATTTTGGGACTGGTGCATTACAAATCCTTCCAACAGTACAATTACTGAATCAACTCCCCTTCAAATCAAAATAACCTAAAGAATCTAATGGTCATAACACAGTAGCTCCTATTCAAACATTTCTCTGTCTCAACTAGGGCTGTGCACAATTAAGTCAAACCGACCAAATCGAACCAAGCCAAACCGAACCGATTGGTTTTAAACCGAATCGATGGTTCGGTTGGTTTGGTTCGGCTTCAATTTTTTCAAAACCGACCGATTCGGTTCGGTTCACGGTTTGGTTATGCCAAAAACTGTCTAAACCGAACCAAACCAAATCTTTGTTAATTAATTAGGGTAGGCCGGTTGGGTATGGGTTCATTGGGTTGTATTATACATGTTTGGTTCATTTGTTCACATCACAGCCATTTATCAAGTTAAAGTTGAAAGAGAGATCTCTCTCTCTCTTTCTAGTCTCAAAGAGGAGTGCTGACGACTCATATTCTTTTCTAATTGCTCATGTGCACATGAAAGGGGCTTTTGGTTGAATGTATATCATTTTTTAATGTATAATTGGCATTTTTCTCCACCTGCAAAGCGCAAGTTGAATTGAAGCTGCTGAATTGTATTTACTGTTGTAAAGTGGAAGTTGACTGAGGTTTCATAAAAGAAAAAAAACATACTGCCCATTTTTATGTGATCAAATCCGACGAAGTCGAACCGATCCAAACCAAACCAAGTCGGTCGATTTTAAAACCGAACCAACCATTTGGTTGGTTCGGTTCGGTTTTGTTTATTTTCAAACCGATTAACTTCGGTTCGACTTCGGTTGGGACCAAATAGGTCGACCACCGACCGATGCACACCCCTAGTCTCAACTACTCTTGTCTCCATTAGCCCACGTCATTTGAATTAGAAAAATATGATAATATATTCCATACTCATCCAACGGCTACAGAACATAAGCCAACTTAACCTAATTTAAATGTAACAGTCACCAACAATCACCAAGCTCACATCTACTACTAGCGAGAACATGCTCCTAGCAATGGCCAAATTCAAGTCCGTTCCTCTTAGTGTTGACACAGATACGAACTGATACCAAGTGATACCGTCACAGTGTGTCAGTCTAACATCTAGTGTCCCCTCACAAGTATCGTGTCCCTATCATACTGAACCATCTTTCCAAGCCACAACAGATCTCAGTCCTGGAGAGAACAACATACCTGTGTTAAGGAATGCAATCGATCGTGTCTCGAGTGTTCGATACCGCGATCTCGGTGTCCAGAGCTGGTCATTAGGTCGGATCAGCCATTCCATCGGACAATTGGCGCGCATGAATAGAAAGAACGATTGTGAGTTCGATTTGTATGAGATTTGATCTAAAATTTTGGAGAAACCATCAATAACTCACCAAACAGTTTAAATCAAAATTTCCAAAGAAACCAAAGGAAAATGGATCGATCTATTCAAACTGTTCAAAAATAATCAAGAAAATTGCAGGGACATCACAACTCAAAGTCGATGTACAGAAAAATTAACAAGGAATGGCTAAAGGAATTTATCGATTCTTTAGATCGATTCTGCTTCTAAACTCATCTGAAAGAAGGGAGATCCATGGCTAAAAGGACCGATTGCTCAAACTCGAGGCTTCAATCTCCAATGGATGAAGAGATCGATCACAATTTAAAGGAACGGAGCACGGCAAGGAAGAAATCAATAGCTCTACGAAGCAACAAAGCTGATCTTCAACTTTGCCATGATTGCTGATCTTTAAACTCGGAGAGGATCTACAAGCTCTGATTCGCCATGAACAACATGATGAATTAGAACGAGTTGCCAGTAGAGAAATCAAATCAGAAGAAGTGAAAGGAATGATGCTCACTTGAATAGAGTCTTCGTCTTCGCTGCAACGTAACACCAACGCCATGGCCGTACTTCGGTGTAAGCTCGAGAAAGAAGAGGATCAGTATGAAATGCGATAGGGCTTCGCCGTCTATGAATGGGGATGAAGAAGAAGAAGTCTGGGGGTCCATTTATAGGCGGTGGATGGACAGGCAGTCGGTTGCACGGTCAGTGACCGACGGTTGGGCGGGCAGCGACGGTTAGGCGGTTTTAAGCCGACGGCTAGGATGACAGAGGCTATTAGGCTTCAATGGAGGAGATAATTAAGGTGGTTGAGAAACGGTTAGACAGTTGGGATGCCTCTGGAAGCTCATCTCCTCCTTCGAAGCGTTGTTCATCGTTTAATTTGGATTACAGAGAATGGAGGAAATGAAATGTTGGGAGAGGGAAACATTTTGAATGGAGGGAAATGAGTGAATGAACGTTTGAGAAGAGTTTAAGTAATCTGGTTGTTGGGCTTTCTCGGCCCAAGGAGGTTTGGAGTAATAATAATTAGAATATTCAATCTTAATTAAACTAATCAATATTAACTAGAAATCAAAACACAATCTTAATATAGAAAATAAACCTTTAAGTATTAATTTAAAATATCTTATTAAAGGTTTATTAGAAGAACCAAATAACAATTTAAATATAGAAGATTATTAGTTCAAGATATTTTACTTTAAGAATATTTAGTGAAAATAATAGATAAATACCCAAATTCTTTTATTTAGAAAGTGGAGTTACAAATCTCTCCCCCTTAGAAAAGTTCGTACTCGAAATTTCAGATGACACGATTAGGCAAAGAATAATCAAATACAAATTTGAAATTGGCACGATTTAAAGTGGTACAAAGTGATAGCCACGAAAACATGATCAAAGGATAATAGTCTCAATAGTATCCGACAACCATACATATCTGGAATCACTTTTCCTACAGTTCCTGCCCCGCCAGTATGCATCTGGCTGCAGAAAACCTTCGGTTCCATGACTCAAATAATGATAAATTACCAAATATTTCTATCAACTTTATCCATTATTGATTGAACAACTCAAATGATCAAACATTTAGAATATAGTTTTAAGAATATCTCAAAACCTATGAATACCTGAAGTTACTTCGACTTAAAGTCCATGCCTCGCAAGTGTGCATCTGGCTGTAGTAACCCATAGTCTCCATAATCCAGATAAATGACTGCAGTGCACATCTTCCATGCCATAATAGATCGTCAAATATTTTCTCAACTTTATCCATAAGAATTTTAAAAGAGTTTTTAAAAATTCAAATGAGTTCTGATAGTCCAAATCATGATAGAAAGTGAAGTTATCTGTTCTCTAGAAAACATGGAGTTTTATTACGTACCAAGAAATAAACAGTAGGATAAGGAGGCTATAGAAACAAATCTTGAATAGGAAACAATAACTCTAATTACAGCAAGAAATTTTTAGGAAAATTTAGGTGCTAAGAGAAAATTCTAAGGAAAGATAAATTATTATAAATCAAATATTTAAACTAGCAAAAAATATATATAGATAATAATCTCAGAAGCCACAAGCACAGGTCAATCGATGTTCTTGATTTTGTGTGTCTGAACCACTCTAAAAAATAGAAAACCAGTTAGATAGTCCCTAAATTATAATATAATAAACAATCGTTGTAAAACTATTACTATAACCATTTTCCACGGATCCAATGTTGTGATGAGTTTAACTTAGTTCCGCAGGTCCCCAATAGTACTTTATAGCCTAAGTACAATTAGAATGAGACTTGCTTGGGCCACCACAAAAATATGTCACGTCCCGCTCCCGAATAATCAGGTACGGGCCAAGTCATGCCCGGCCTACACTATCGTTGACAGTGGTAGTCAGTCGTCTGGTCCACTCATCATCTATTTATTCTCATCACAGCGTCTATCACAACTTATCTACTATCAATCATCACAGATCACTATACAATTATTACAGACTTATACATGAATGACCGGGTACAAAGTCGGTAAAAGATAAAACTATCTAGCAATAATATATATACTCAGATACATCCAATCAATCTCCTATACATGAATCTACATCTCAATATCCGGGGATCTCCGCTACTAGCCATGATAGTTTAAGGGGTCAATATCACCTGTAATCAACATTCTAGTCAGGATGGAGCAAAGCACAATGTAACTCAATAAAACTCACCATAGAATGTCAATGGAACAGTATATCAAATAGAACTAAAAGACAGAAAAGTAATGTGAATATAAAGTATGCACTAACTATGTGTACATATGCAATAGGAGGTCATCAACATGTGGGGACTAATATGTAATTATGCATATAGAATATGCTATCAGTCATATAAATCAGGCATGTCTGACGACAATGCTATCATACAATCAATAATCAGGTATGTCTAACGGCAATGCTATCAGTCACGCATGTAATGGACATCAGGCATATGGTGTATGCTATCAGGCAATATTTGTCCAATATTAGTCGATCACATGTCTTAGTACGTCTCCCACTCGACACGAGAAACAATGCAAGCAATTGATCGAGAATAAGTGAATAAATGATACGATGACTATATGTATGTGCAATACATGCAATGATGGTAATACTAAGTACATGTACTTGCCTTAATTCCGGGGTTGTGTCCAAGTCTTCTAGATCACCTAGGTATAGGAACACATTATTAAAATAATACACCTGAGAAATTCCTAATCAAATTCCTAACTCTAATCATTTAACAACCTTATCATAACCACTCCTTCGTTGATTATTCTTAGTTAACTCCCACTAGTATTACTAAAATCTAGTATTAAAGGTTTAGCCATGCTAATCTACTAAGCCTAATATCCCATCTTTATGGACTAGCCCAAATGGCCAACCCTTGACCAAAGAGGTCAGCCTTACTCCCAATGATCAGGCCCTAGGCTACTGGCCTTAATAAATCATTTGACCTAATTTATATATTACTACAACCAATCCTTCCAACAGTATAATTACTGAATCAAGTCCCCTTCATATCAAAATGACCTAAAGAAACTAATGGTCATAACACAGTTGCTCCTAGTCAAACATTTCCCTGTGTCAACTATGTCAAACAGTAACTTTTTCTGTATATATTCCATAAAGTAGACTACAAGATATATATAGAGATACAAGAAACTATTTTAGGAAGGTATTTTGTCTATGCAATATTTAAGGCTACAATCATGTATGATAATTGAGTGAAAGGATTCCTAAATATAAGATTTCCATAGCTGGCTAATTCCTAAATATAAGATCTCCATAGCTGGATAATTGAGGGACTCATGCCAACACTCCCCCTCAAGTTGGTGTGTAGATATCTCTAACACCTAACTTGTCAAGTGAGTCATAGAAGGTTCTACTGGAAACTGCCTTGGTAAGAATGTCAGCCAACTGATCTTCAGATTTAATGAAAGGGGACCGAATAATCTTCTCTTCCAGGTTCTGTTTGATGAAATGTCTGTCTATCTCCACATGCTTGGTGCGATCGTGTTGAATTGGGTTGCGAGATATGTCGATGGTAGCTTTGTTATCACAGTATAAATTTATTGCAGAATCAGGAGGAAAACCAGCCTCTGCCAAAGAAGCTCACACAATCCTCTTGCCATGCCTCAGAACTCGGCTTCAGCGCTGGACAGTGCCATTACCTTCTCCTTTTTACTCCTTCATGTAACTAACTTTCCTCCCACGAATATAAAGTAGCTCGAGGTAGACTTTCTATCCAAGATATTCCCAGCCCAGTCCGCATCCGTGTACCCTTCAATATTCAGATGGACGTTCTTGGAGAATATTAATCCTTTTCCTGGTGATGACTTTAGATATCGGAGAATTCGAATTACCGCACCCATATGATCTTCACTCGGATTATGCATAAATTGGCTTACCACACTTACGACATAAGCAATATATGAACGAGTGTGGGATAAGTAAATGAGCTTCCCCACTAGTCTTTTATACCTCACCTTATCGGCTAGCACCTGGTCCGAATATTCTCCAAGCCTATGGTTCTGCACGATCGGCGTATCCACAGGTTTACATTCTAGTAATCCCACTTCCGTCAATAAGTCTTGTACATATTTCCGTTGAGAGAGGAATATGCCTTTTCCTGACCTTGCCACCTCTATTCCCAGAAAGTACTTAAGCCCTCCCAAGTTCTTTATTTCAAATTCAGTAGACAATTGTTCTTGTAGCCTCGAGATCTCCTCGGCGTCATCCCCCGTTATTATCATATCATCCACATAGACTATTAATGTTGTTAACTTGCTTTGTCGGTGTTTCAGGAAGAGAGTATGGTCAGAGTTACTTTGGCGATAGCCATACTTCCTCATAGCTGAACTAAATCGGCCAAACCATGCTCGCGGTGACTATTTTAGTCCATACAATGCCCTTTCGAACTTATAAACAATTTTGGTCTCGGCCGATCCTGTATATCCAGGCAGGATATCCATGTATACCTCCTCGTCAAGGTCGCCATGAAGGAAAGCATTCTTCACGTCGAGTTGATGTAGTGGCTAATCCAAATTTGCTGCAAGAGACAGTAAGACTCTAATGGTATTCAGTTTAGCTACATGTGAGAAAGTTTCTAAGTAGTCTATGCCATACGTTTGGGTAAAACCCTTTGCCACAAGTCTCGCCTTGTATCGGTCAATTGATCCATCAGCCTTGTATTTTATAGAGAACACCCATTTGCATCCCACTATTTTTTTCCTTTCGGTAATGGAACCAGCTTCCATGTATTATTTTTCTTTAAGGCTTCTAGTTTTTCTTGCATTGCTTGTGCCCACTTTGGATCAGATAACGCCTCCTCAACACTACTGGGAATATGGCAGGAGGATAGTGTTTGAGTGAAAGTCTTGAGCGGCTTGGACAGACCTTGAGTAGATACATAATTAGCAATTGGGTACTTGGACTTTCTTTCTTCTTCATCTGGAGAGTATCGGTTCGATGGTTTTCCACGATTGTGTCTAAAAGGCAACACATAACCAGTAGAAGAATTAGCATGTAAAGAAGCAGTTGGAGTACTTACCTCACGGACATTCTCAGAAGCAGGAGGGTCTTCGTGTACTGAGGAGTGAGGGGACTGAGCATACTCTGTATTTTCTGGTTCTTCTTTATTTTCGACCTCTTCATTTCCAGGTTCTTTATTTCTCAATTCAACTTCAATTTCTGGTGGTACCTCATGCGGTTCAACCTCTCTATTCCCAATTCCATGCTCACCCATGGGGTCCATCAACCAATTCGACTCTTCTACTTGAGTCTCCCCCTGAAGGGTATAATTGGGTATCGGTGAAGGATAAAAATTCTCGAACTCAAGAAACGTAACATCCATGGTAATGTAGGTTCGGTTGGTAGTGGGGTCATAGCACCGGAAGCCTTTTTTTATGTAAACCATATCCCAAAAATAAGCACATAACGGCACATGGGTCTAGTTTGGTACGTTGATTCTTGTGGAGGTGGACAAAAGCAACACACCCGAAAATTCTAGGAGGAAGCATCAATATTGAAGGAAGGGGTATATGAGTAGAGAGGATTTTTAGGGGGTTTTAAAGTGTAAAAGTTTAGATGGCATATGATTGATTAAGTATACAGCAGCAGCCACAGCATCCCCCTAATGGCGACTCGGCACCATTGCTCCAAGGAGTAGGGCACGGGATGTTTCCAGATTGTGCCGATTTTTCCTCTCGACGACACCATTTTGTTGTGGTGTTTGAGAGCATGAGGTCTCATGGAGGAGGCCATGTTGTCGAAAATAGGTCTGAAATCTTTGGTTGATGAACTCGCCGCCATTATCAGAACGAAGAATTTTTATCTTGGAAGAGAATTGAGTCTGAACCAGGGCATGAAATGCTTGAAAAATGGAGAAAACTTCGTCTTTGGTTTTTAGCAGATAGAGCCACGTCATTCGAGTACAATCGTCAACAAAGATGACAAACCAACGATGACCAGAGGATGTAGTTATTGGTGATGGTCCCCACACATCAGAGTGTACTAATGAAATGGATTAGTAGTCTTATTCAAGCTGGCATGATAAGAAACTCATTGGCTTTTAGCCTTGATACAAGTATCACACTTAAAGTCTCCATTTTGCAAATGGAAAAATAAAGATGGGAGTAGATGTCAGAGATAGCCAAATGATGGGTGACCCAAGCGCTTGTGCCATAGCCAAATCTGTCGTTCGTGGCTACTAGTTTGATTGTGTGTGTGATTTGCTTTGCCTGGGCTGAAGTCATCCAAGTAGTAAAGTCCTCCCCCTCTTAGTACCACGCCCAATAATCTTCTTGCTGAGAACATCCTGAAGAAGGCAAAAAGTAGAGTATATCAGTACAACACAATTAAGTTCTTCTGTAACTTGACTCACAAACATTAACTTATTGGAGAGAGATGGAACAAGAAGTGTGTAAGCTAAAGAGAGAGAGAGGGAGATAAGGGCACGGTTCCAGCCCCTGTGACTGGGTAAGTTGCCCCATTGGCATTGGCAATGCAGGTCCTCCTTGGCTGAGTTGTATTGGAGAAGTCATTTGGATCAAATGTCATATGGTCCGTTGCTCCGGAGTCGATAATCCAGGCACCATCATTCCGAGTAGTAGAGCTGAAAAAAACATGACCACAATTACCTTGACCTGGGATTGAGGTAGAAGGTTCTTCCACGGGAATAAGAGATAGTTGAGAGTCAGTCGTGGCCACCGCTGCACGACCCAGGACATCTTGATTTGCAGGAGCATCTCGTTTCTTTCGGGCTTGTAATTCGTGCCACCAGTCTGGGTAGCCATGTAGTTTGAAACAAGTATCCCTGGTATGTTTTGTACCCCCAAAGTGAGTGCACTTATTTACATCAGAGTGACCTTTGGATCGTGAGGATAGCCCAGACTTTAGCAAAGCCTGTGACTTTTCAAATTTCATGCCTTTGATGGCCATAACCGCACCACTGGTCACTGCTTCCACTCCTGATACCATCACAGACTGTCGGAGATCTTCCCTTCGAACATGAGCATATGCCTGCTCAATTGAAGGGAAAGGTTTCAGGCGAAGAACATCACTCCGAACATGATCCAGTCGATCATCTAGACCATCAAAAAAAGTGTATACTCGTTCCTCCTGTAGAATGGAGTTGTACTTTTGTATGTCAACGTCATATTTTATTGGATTCTGTCGCCGAAAATTGATCTCTCGCCACAAACCCTGTAGATTGTTATAGTATTTTTCTATAGATCCGTCTGCTTGTTTCATGCGAATTATACGACGTTTGAGCTTGTATACCTGCGAGGTGTCAGTTCCATCAAAGTATGTTGTGGCCACAGAATCCCATACCTGCTTAGCTGTAGAGTAGCGAATAAAGTTCACGACCAAGGAATGGTCCATGGAGTTGATCAACCAGCCTTTCACCATGGCATTTTCAGTACGCCACTTACGGAAGGAGGGGTCGGTTTCTGATGGTTGGGGCTGGTCTCTATTGATATATCCCAGTTTGTCTTTTCCTGAGATGTACATCTCAACAACCTGGGACCATAATCCATAGTTGGAACCATCCAACTCGATGTTGATTGGAACCATCGGGGAGTCGGTAATGGGGAAGGGAGAGGTCTGGACCCTTGTCAAGACCTCCGTCATTTTTGATGTCAGATTATCAAGGATGGTTTCGGTGGAGTCAGCCATGGAGGTCGAGTAGAATCTTGACCCCTGTCTGATCAAAAAACAGGGAACCCAAGACCTTGCTCTGATACCATGTCAAATAATAATTTTTTCTATATATATTCCATAAAGCAGACTACAAGATATATAGAAATACAAGAAACTATTTTAGGAAGGTATTCTGTCTATACAATATTTAAGGCTACAATCATGTATGATAATTGAGTGAAGGGATTCCTAAATATAAGATTTCCATAGCTAGCTAATTCCTAAATATAAGATCTCCATAGCTGGATAATTGAAGGACTCATGCCAACAAACTACTCTTGTCTCCATTAGCCCACATCATTTGAATTAGAAAAATAAGACAATCTATTCCATACTCATCCAACGGCTACAGAACATAAGCCAACTTAACCTAATTTAAATGTAACAGTCACCTACAATCACCAAGCTCACATCTACTACTAGCCAGAACATCCTCCTAGCAATGGCCAAATTCAAGTTTGTTCCTCTCAGTGTTGACACGGATACGAACTGATACCAAGTGTATCGTTACAGTATGTCAGTCTAACATCCAGTATCCCCTTATAAGTATCGTGTCCCTATCACACTGAACCATCTTCCCAAGCCACAACAGATCTCAGTCCTGGAGAGAACATACCTGTGTTAAGGAATGCAATCGATCGTGTCTCGAGTTTCCGATTCCGCGATCCCGATGTCCAGAGCTAGTTATTAGGTCGGATTATGCCATTCCATCGAACAATTGGCATGCGTGAACGGAAAGAACGATTGTGAGTTCGATTTGTATGAGATTTGATCCAAAATTTTAGAGAAACCATCAATAACTCACCAAACAGTTTAAATCAATATTGCAAAAGAAACCAAAGAAAAATGGATCGTCTGTTCAAACTGTTAAAAAACAATCAAGAAAATTGTAGGGACATCACAACTTAAAGTCGATGTACAGAAAAATTAACAATGAATCGTCTGTCCTTGCCGCCTTCAATCAGCCTCCCTCTATGGGCGGTGTTTGCCACAACTGTGGTGACTCGAGACATTACATCAGTTTTTGTCCAAAACTCCTGCGAGGTCAGTCGAATGATCGCGGACGGGGCCGTGGAGGACGTCGTGGTGGTAGAGGAGGATATGCTGGTAGAAGGAGAAATTATTTTGGAGGACACAAAGCAAATCTGGCGGAAGAAGGGGGAGACAATCAATTGGCTAAAATAACCCCTCTTGAGAGGGAGTTCATCGCGAGGTTACGAGGCACGAAGCTGGGTTCGGACAACATTCAAGTTACTTTTGGGGCGTCATCTATCTCGGGGGATCACATCACTTACTTTGCCCAAACCAGCACAGGTATCCCTGCGTGTGCTCTTGTATCTGTCCATCAGCCAGGTTGGATTATGGACTCTGGAGCATCTCGCCATGTCACGGGATCCCGTGGTGTGTTCCAGGACTATACTCACCTACCGACGCCGGAGAGCATTCAGACTGCTGATGGTACCTCCTGACCCGTAATAGGTAAAGGCACTGTCGCATGCACCCCTTCCCTCACTCTCACCAATGTCTTACATGCTCCATCTTTTTCTGTAAATCTTATATCTATTAGTACCATTATCCTTGACCTAAACTGTATTGTTTTCTTTGACATTCCTACGGTGACTTTTTAAGAGAAGGGGATAGGACGACGACTAGGGACTGGCACATGGCATAAGGAGTTGTGGTACTTGGACAGGACTGGACTGGACAAAGCATTGGCATCTCTAGTAGCAGACACACAACTGGATGCTTTACGTCGCAGTGTAGAAGACGAATTATTACTCCACCACCAGCGTGTCGGGCATTCTTCCTTTAAAGTTATTAGCCGAATGTATCCGTCCTTATATCAAAGGGCTAATAAAGAGAAGTTATTTTATAATGCATGTGAGTTGGGAAAATATACCAGAAGCTCGTATGTGACCTCAGGGAATAGAAGTTCCGCTACATTTGATATGATACATTCCGACGTATGGGGTCCTTGTCCTACAACCGGTATTAATGGTTTTAGATGGTTCGTCACTTTTATTGACTGTTATATCCGCGTGACCTGGGTCTACCTTATGAAGAATAAAAGTGACGTCCTTGAGGCTTTTCAGGATTTTCATCGCCGGGTGGAAACACAATATAACGTTAAAATTAAGTGTTTTCGGTCTGACAATGGGACGGAGTATACTAATAAGAGAGTTGCTGAGTATTTATCTACTCATGGAATACTACATCAAACTTCATGTGCCTATACACCAGCACAGAATGGTGTGGCCGAATGGAAGAACAGGCAACTGCTGGAGGTCGCACGGACGATGATGCTGGCTATGAATGTCCCGAAACACTTATGGGGGTAGGCTATATTGGCGGCATCTTATCTCATCAACAGAATGCCATCTCAGGTATTGGACTGGAAGACACCGTTGGAGATGCTTACTGGTGCAACCACGTACACTGTTCCATCGAAAGTATTTGGGTGTGTGTGTTTTGTCCAAGATAATAGGCCAGAAGTTGGCAAACTGGATCCTAGAGCGGTTAAGTGTGTATTCGTCGGGTATATATACTACAAGAAAAATGATCATTTACGGCGCACAATTTACGGCATACATTGCCTGTGCGCCGTAAATGACACTCTTTTACAGCATGCAATTCTGCATGCCATAAAAGAGTTAATTTTTGTGTTTTTTACGGCGTGTTTTACCCGCACGCCGTAATTGCAAACGCATTTACGGCACGTATTTTCCTGTGCCGTGAATGGTAACTTAATTACGACATTCGTTTTTGCATGCCTTAAATGTTAAAGTTATTTACGGCATGCGTTCTTGTGCGCTGTCACACTCAAATATTATTATTATTATTATTATTATTATTATTATTATTATTTATTATTGTCTTGTGTTAACTTATCTTGTGGATTAGATTTTTTTGTTTTGTCATGTTGTGTCCCTACACCCTAACCCTAACCCTAACCCTAGCCCTAGGGGGGGGGTGCCAAGTGCCCCTACAAATGGACCCTAGCCCTAGGGGGGGGTGCAAGGTGTCCCTACAAAGGGATGGGAGAGGGGACACCTCACCACAACCCCCAACCCCTATATATACAACACACACTCTCTTCATAACCCAAAAGAAAAGAGAAAGGAAAAAAAAAACAAAAAACAAAAAAAAACAAACTCACACACACCACTCCACCCGACCCCCCCAAGCCTTTGTTGCTGCTGCCGCTGCTGCTCAGCCGCCCGCCGCCGCCAGCGCCGCCCGCCGCCGCCAGCGCCGCCCGCCGCCGCCGCCAGCGCCGCCCCTGCTGCCGCCGGCCAGCCCCTCCGGACACCACTTCCTCCTCCTCCACTTCATCTCCACTCCATCTTCATCATCTTCCTCCTCTTCCACTCCCAACCCAAAGAAAACCTAGGTAAAAATTTCTAATCCCTATTCTTCTTCCCCAATCTCTATTTTTCTAAACCTAGGTTAGAGTTGCTAACAAAACTCTATTGTTGTGGGGTTTGATTTAGGAATTGTGGAAGAAAAATCTAGGTCATCTCCAACACAAAGGCAAGTCCTCTCCCCCTTTCCCTCTTGGAAATTGGTTTTCAATATTCTACTTGTTATATATATATATATATTATTTATTATTCAGTTTTTAAATTCTGAAATTTATGGAAATTCATGATAAGTTCAATTTTATAAAAATGTAAGATGGGTATAAGCATAGAAATTTGGAAAATGAACCATTTGTGGACACAATTATGTTTGTGTGTATAACTTGGACACATCGTTAGGACACAACACCAAAAATGGACACTTCGAATTATAAATTTGTGTGATTATATATGTATATATATATATATAGATGTGTGGATACAACTCTTGGAATAATTATATATGCATGAAACCTACATACGTGTATACATACATATATAAATACACACCTATATGCACTTGACTCAATATATGGATGCAAATTATGAATCTACAAGAGCATGAATACCTATAAGTCTTGACAACTTAGAAGTTCAACCTTTGGAAAATCAATATATATATACAGATTTTATATTTCCTAGCATGGTTGTGTATACATGTGTTAGTATGGATATGTAGGAATGAATAAATGACAATTTAACATTATATTTCAAATCTGTCCTTGTTAGAATTATATTTAATTATTATGCGCTATCATGATTAACTAGTTAAAATAGATGGTTTTAGGCACCTATATGTTAGCATAACCCTATGTCTATAAATTCTCAATATTAAACTCTCTCTTGCATTTTCAAGGAATTAAATTATGGTACATAGTAAACATAAGTTAAATTTGGACTTTTGGATTTACCTTGTATGAGAATAACATCATGCCAAAGTTGCAAGGATTACAAAATTATTTTGCATATGGTTTTGGAATAAAATTTTGATATCATTATGCTACTAACAAGTTTTGTTTTGAAACTTGGATAGTGTTTAGCACAAACCCCAAAGAAATCGCTTAATTCGCTTAATTGCTTGCTAAGGTAAGAAAGCCAAAATTTTTTTTTACATATATATATTAAATGCGTGGTTCCGGTGTTGAGAGTTGCTCCACCGAAGGGGTCGGCGTGCCCGGATATTAAATGCGTGGTTCCGGTGTTGAGGGTTGCTCCACCGAAGGGGTCGACGAGCCCGTATATCTCTTATATCATGTCTTGTAAATTGTCGGAGCTCCTAAATACAAAGGAGACTCTGCCGAAATTTTTGAAAAATTTTAGGAGATAGACAAATTTCTGATTTCGGAAATTTTAGAATCATTGGGTGGGGAGGACAACTGAATATCCCTAGATATCCCGTAACATAATAACCATAAAAAGGCTGATCAGCAATTCCTGAATATCCTGATGAGTACTTCTATATAAGTACTAGCCCAAGAGAGGCTCCTGTCCTGCTACTTCTATTCCGACAGTAACATCGAATAGATTGGTTTTAGCCCAAGGGAGGCTCCGAAATCACAGCCTGATCCCAGGTTAACGGGATTGTTCACGGGAATTATTTAGGGAATTAATTCAGAGTACTGTTCTCAAAATTGCATTGCATTTAGCCTACTAAATTTCATCTTACTCCAGCAAATAACTCCACCTATCAAAGGTAAGTAGTTTCTTGGTTGCTCAAGGGAAGCAAAATCCTACTGAGAGCTCAAGGGAAGCTCAGAATATCTTACAATCCATGGAGTAGGATGTCATTTACATTTCCTTGATTTTGTGAAGTAAACACATATAATAGTGCTAGTTGGCATATTTCTTTCTTTTGAAGAACTGCATCTTTCTTTTGCATACTTTACCGTCCTTGACCGAGGACTTGCTTGTCGTTTTCTAAAACGACCTAGTATTGTTCACTAGGTGAAGAAGAGGACGTCTCCGCCGAAGTAACGCCGCAGTACGATGAGGAATAATCGTCTGGACAACTTGCTAGTTATTTCTTTTGTAATAAGTTTGTAGAAGTATTGTTGATGAAGTCCTGTATAACAATCTCCATATGTATAATAAGTTGTAATCTCTGGCATTTTCCATTTTTGCTGATGTTTACGGGCGACAATCGCGGATTTTCGGCGCGTAGCCTGGGGATGTGTATGACGTCACCATTCCATTTGGGAAGTGGGACGTGACACGTCTTTTTAGTGGTGGCCCATACAGGTCAGCGAAAATGGAAAATCCAGAACGGACCTTAGGTCTAGACGTAGGTTTTATACTCAGATAGAAAACTTTGATTTCCAATCATATCTTAGAAATCCTTAAGTAAGGTAGATAAATAGTTGGTAGCATTTTCCTTACAAATTCCTCTTTCCTGTCTAGATCTTAAATCCTACTAAAGAGTTACTAACCTAAGGAAGAAATATTTTTTTTCTTTTCAATTTAGGTCATGCCTCGGTTTGCACCCTTCGCAAGACTAGGAAATGATAGTCACAGCCTAGACGAGTATTATGCATTTGTAAGGAAGATGTGGCACGTAGCGCGTAAAGGAATGATCGAAGCCTATGGAGTACACTACGAATTGAAGTATCCAATAGTGTCAGACATAGATGATGAAAGGAAGGAGTATTACAACTCGGTACATTATTATGTCCTGATAAAGGCAGAACCCACCAAAGGCCCAAAGACTGATCGCAATGGTACCTTGGAAGAATGGCTGCAAACTCATCCAAACGCAATAGTGCACAACATCAGGAAGATGTGGATTTAGATCCTCAAGCATATATGTATATGGAATGTATGTAATATATGTAGTAAGAATGCAAGTAAGTAGGGAAATATGGACTTAGATCCCTAGTATCTATAGATGATAAGTATGTGTATGTAGCTAGGATGGATGAAATGTAAGATATATCTGTATGTAGGTAGAATGTGACCAAGTATGTATGTAAGCCAAGGGCATGTTGTTCTATGAATAAATAAAATATGCTTTTTCTCCTTATGTTCCTTATAAGAAATTCTTACATAGGATATCAAGGATATGGACCTGTTTATACCCAGTTTGGAATGGGATGGAAGCGAGTACACCTTGTACCTGTACCAACGCTATGCCAGGATGCTATGGAACGCACCCGACTGGTATGACATTCATGTCTACCAAGTATTCTATGGAGTCAGGCGTCCTATGGTACGAGACGTGGAGGATGGCGCTGAAGTATACTTTGAGTACATCACCTACTGTCTTTATGTCCGAGACCCGAACCGCATCTATGTCGGATTGCACGGCTACGAAGGCACCATGGATGACTTTGAGAGGATGTATACAGAAGTGGAGATCCTTGCTGAAGGGAGGGAGCTTATTGAAACCGTAGCATAAGATGTCTTAACCCTGTACATAGTGAAGAAGGAGTCCTTTCCTTGTATTTTGGCATCTGCAGATATGTACTTGTATGAAGTAGAATAGTTTACCATGTCACGTTTTGGGATGATGGGTGACATGAGTAACTAAGTAGCAAGAATGTATGTAAATGAAAAATGAGAGTAAGGAGCACCATTTTGTAATTACTCTCATTTTAATGAATGAATATATACATATATACGAAGTTTCATGATACACTCTTGTTGAAAATTACGAGTTAAATACTTCCCCAAGAATTGCGTTTTCTCAGGATATGGACAACCACGGTCAGTCAAGTACTCACCGGTAATGGAGTAGTAGAAGTCAGTCGAGTATGTCGTAGATGTCCCATTAAATTGGGTGGAGGAGCTTTTCGTACCCGATTGCTTGTCTTTCCAACAAGCAATTATGATATAATATTGGGTATGGATTGGCTAACTGCAACATTAGCCAATATAGACTGCGGTCAGGGGAAAATTTCATTCCAACTCCCTGACGGCGAGTCTTATGAATTTGCAAGAGACCAAAATGAGTTCAATGCAGAGGAGCTAGAGAAATTTGAATTACCAGTACTACTGCAAGGAGTAGCAGAGCAATCATTTCCAAGGGTAGTAGAAGAATTCAAGGATGTGTTCCCAGAAGAATTACCAGGGCTACCCCCAGACAGAGCCGTGGAATTTTCTATAGATTTAATACCGGGAGCTGCACCCATAGCCAAGAAGATATACCCAATGAACAAAGAGGAGCTAGTTGAGTTAAATAAGCAGATAAAGGAGTTATTGTCAAAAGGGTTTATCCAGCCTAGCGCTTCACCATGGGGTGCACCAGTATTATTTGTGAAAAAGAAAGATAGTACCCTACGCCTGGTGATTGACTATAGGGCTTTGAATGAGGTTACCATCAAGAATAGATATCCCTTACCTAGGATCGATCAACTGTTTGATCAGTTAGGAGAGGCAAGGGTATTTTCAAAAATTGATTTGAGATCCGGATATCATCAGGTAAAGGTGAAAAAGGAAGACATCCCAAAGACTGCATTTAGAACTCGGTATGGGCATTACGAATTCTTAGTTATGCCATTCGGGTTGACAAATGCACCCGCTATATTTATGGACCTGATGAATCGAATATTTTATCAATATCTGGATAAATTTGTGATTGTATTTATTGATGACATCCTTGTATACTCCAAAAGTGAAGAGGAGCATGAAAAACATTTGAGGATAGTATTGCAAACTCTGCGGGAAGAACAATTGTATGCTAAGCTTAGTAAATGTGAGTTTTGGTTGGACCAAATACCATTTCTAGGGCATATTGTCAGTGGAGAAGGCATCTCGGTAGATCCAAAGAAAGTAGAAGCAGTCAAGTCTTGGCCAACACCTAAGTCAGTAGCAGAAATCAGAAGCTTCTTAGGATTGGCTGGCTATTATCGGAGATTTGTAGAAAACTTTTCAAGAATTGCAGAACCTTTAACCCGTCTTACTCGGAAGGAAGAAAAATTTAATTGGACGGAGAAATGCCAAGCAGCATTTGACGAGCTGAAGAAAAGATTAATTACAGCTCCAATACTAGCATTACCCTCTGGTTCAGGAGGATATGAGATATATAGTGATGCATCAGGTAAGGGTTTAGGATGTGTACTGATGCAGCACGGGAGAGTCATAGCCTATGCATCCCGACAATTAAAGACACATGAAAGGAATTACCCAACTCATGATCTCGAACTTGCAGCGGTAGTATTCGCACTCAAGTTGTGGAGACACTATTTATATGGAGAAAGAATCAAAATATACACAGACCACAAGAGCCTAAAATATGTATTCACACAAAAGGAGATTAATATGAGACAGAGAAGATGGTTGGAGTTACTGAAGGATTTTGACATGGAGCTGACCTATCATCCGGGCAAAGCTAATAAGGTGGCTGATGCCTTAAGTAGAAGACCCGAAGCTTTCTTTATGAATACACCCAAAGAAATCCTTGAGGATTTGAGAAAAATGGGAATTGAAGTGATACGCCCACTAACCGAAGGAATGTGGCAAAACTTGCAAGTACAGTCCTCCTTAATAGATAGAATTAAGGAAGCTCAACAGAATGATTCAAAACTTCAGAAAATTTGGAAACAAACAGAAGAGGGACTCCAGACCGGGATAAGGAAGCATCCGGACGGATCATTAAGATTCGGAGATCGATTATGTGTGCCCAGTGGAGATTTAAGAACAGAGGTTATGTCAGAAGCCCACAACTCACAATATTCCATTCATCCGGGCAGCACTAAGATGTACAAAGATTTGAGACAAACATTTTGGTGGCACGGGATGAAGAGAGAAGTCGCCAGATTTGTATCAAGATGTCTTGTCTGTCAGCAAGTAAAAGCGGAGCATCAAAGGACAGCAGGACTTCTCCAGCCGTTACCCATACCCGAATGGAAATGGGAGCACCTCACCATGGATTTCGTGACAGGATTGCCTAGGACCCAAAGGGGTAATAATGCTATTTGGGTCATTGTAGACAGACTTACCAAGTCCGCTCGTTTTCTGCCCTTTCGAGTTGGACAGTCAACGGAGGTCTTGGCCGAAATGTACATGAGACAGATTGTTAGACAGCATGGAGTGCCAGTGAGTATAGTATCGGATAGAGATACCAGATTTACTTCACATTTCTGGAAAAGCTTGCAAGAAAGTCTTGGCACTAAATTAAAATTTAGCTCTGCCTACCATCCCCAAACGGACGGCCAGTCTGAAAGAACCATTCAGACCTTAGAAGACATGCTGAGAGCGTGTACTTTAGATTTTGGAGGAGCATGGGATGATCATCTACATTTGGTAGAATTTTCATATAACAACAGTTATCATGATAGTATCAAAATGGCTCCTTTTGAAGCACTATATGGTAGGAAGTGCAGATCGCCGGTATGCTGGACCGACGTAGGAGAAAGACAATTGTTGGGGCCAGAATTAGTAACACAAACTGTGGATATCATCAAAGCAATAAGAAGTCACCTGCAGGCAGCTCAGGACAGGCAGAAGATGTCGGCGGATAAGCACCGAAGAATATTGGAGTTCCAACCCGGAGAACATGTATTTCTGAAAATTTCACCAACTAAGGGAACCATCAGATTCGGGACCAGAGGAAAGCTAAGTCCCAGATATATTGGACCATTCGACATCCTGGAGAAAGTTGGGAATGTGTCATATCGACTCGCCTTGCCGCCAGCACTAGAAGGAGTTCACAATGTATTCCATGTTTCCCAGCTACGAAGATATGTGCCGGACACGAGCCATATACTCGATCATTCAGAAATCACCATCGGGCCTACACTCCGGATAGAACAAAGATCCGTTGAGATCTTGGATCGAAGAGATAAGATACTCCGCAATCGGGTCATTCCGTTAGTACGAGTTGCGTGGAGCAGGGATTCTCCTGAAGATTCAACTTGGGAGAAGGAAGAGGACATGCGAAAGCAATACCCGTATTTATTCCCTAAGACAGGTCAGTAACCATATTGCTAGTCTAATTATTTCAAATTCCGAGGACGGAATTTTTCTAAGGAGGGTAGACTTGTCACACTCAAATATTATTATTATTATTATTATTATTATTATTATTATTATTATTATTATTATTATTATTTATTATTGTCTTGTGTTAACTTATCTTGTGGATTAGATTTTTTTGTTTTGTCATGTTGTGTCCCTACACCCTAACCCTAACCCTAACCCTAGCCCTAGCCTTAACCCTAACCCTAGCCCTAGGGGGGGGTGCCAAGTGCCCCTACAAATGGACCCTAGCCCTAGGGGGGGTGCAAGGTGTCCCTACAAAGGGATGGGAGAGGGGACACCTCACCACAACCCCCAACCCCTATATATACAACACACACTCTCTTCATAACCCAAAAGAAAAGAGAAAGGAAAAAAAAAAAAAAAAAACAAAAAAAAACAAACTCACACACACCACTCCACCCGACCCCCCCAAGCCTTTGCTGCTGCTGCCGCTGCTGCTCAGCCGCCCGCCGCCGCCAGCGCCGCCCGCCGCCGCCAGCGCCGCCCGCCGCCGCTAGCGCCGCCCGCCGCCGCCGCCAGCGCCGCCCCTGCTGCCGCCGGCCAGCCCCTCCGGACACCACTTCCTCCTCCTCCACTTCATCTCCACTCCATCTTCATCATCTTCCTCCTCTTCCACTCCCAACCCAAAGAAAACCTAGGTAAAAATTTCTAATCCCTATTCTTCTTCCCCAATCTCTATTTTTCTAAACCTAGGTTAGAGTTGCTAACAAAACTCTATTGTTGTGGGGTTTGATTTAGGAATTGTGGAAGAAAAATCTAGGTCATCTCCAACACAAAGGCAAGTCCTCTCCCCCTTTCCCTCTTGGAAATTGGTTTTCAATATTCTACTTGTTATATATATATATATTATTTATTATTCAGTTTTTAAATTCTGAAATTTATGGAAATTCATGATAAGTTCAATTTTATAAAAATGTAAGATGGGTATAAGCATAGAAATTTGGAAAATGAACCATTTGTGGACACAATTATGTTTGTGTGTATAACTTGGACACATCGTTAGGACACAACACCAAAAATGGACACTTCGAATTATAAATTTGTGTGATTATATATGTATATATATATATATAGATGTGTAGATACAACTCTTGGAATAATTATATATGCATGAAACCTACATACGTGTATACATACATATATAAATACACACCTATATGCACTTGACTCAATATATGGATGCAAATTATGAATCTACAAGAGCATGAATACCTATAAGTCTTGACAACTTAGAAGTTCAACCTTTGGAAAATCAATATATATATACAGATTTTATATTTCCTAGCATGGTTGTGTATACATGTGTTAGTATGGATATGTAGGAATGAATAAATGACAATTTAACATTATATTTCAAATCTGTCCTTGTTAGAATTATATTTAATTATCATGCGCTATCATGATTAACTAGTTAAAATAGATGGTTTTAGGCACCTATATGTTAGCATAACCCTATGTCTATAAATTCTCAATATTAAACTCTCTCTTGCATTTTCAAGGAATTAAATTATGGTACATAGTAAACATAAGTTAAATTTGGACTTTTGGATTTACCTTGTATGAGAATAACATCATGCCAAAGTTGCAAGGATTACAAAATTATTTTGCATATGGTTTTGGAATAAAATTTTGATATCATTATGCTACTAACAAGTTTTGTTTTGAAACTTGGATAGTGTTTAGCACAAACCCCAAAGAAATCGCTTAATTCGCTTAATTGCTTGCTAAGGTAAGAAAGCCAAAAATTTTTTTTACATATATATATTAAATGCGTGGTTCCGGTGTTGAGAGTTGCTCCACCGAAGGGGTCGGCGTGCCCGGATATTAAATGCGTGGTTCCGGTGTTGAGGGTTGCTCCACCGAAGGGGTCGGCGAGCCCGTATATCTTTTATATCATGTCTTGTAAATTGTCGGAGCTCCTAAATACAAAGGAGACTCTGCCGAAATTTTTGAAAAATTTTAGGAGATAGACAAATTTCTGATTTCGGAAATTTTAGAATCATTGGGTGGGGAGGACAACTGAATATCCCTAGATATCCCGTAACATAATAACCATAAAAAGGCTGATCAGCAATTCCTGAATATCCTGATGAGTACTTCTATATAAGTACTAGCCCAAGAGAGGCTCCTGTCCTGCTACTTCTATTCCGACAGTAACATCGAATAGATTGGTTTTAGCCCAAGGGAGGCTCCAAAATCACAGCCTGATCCCAGGTTAACGGGATTGTTCACGGGAATTATTTAGGGAATTAATTCAGAGTACTGTTCTCAAAATTGCATTGCATTTAGCCTACTAAATTTCATCTTACTCCAGCAAATAACTCCACCTATCAAAGGTAAGTAGTTTCTTGGTTGCTCAAGGGAAGCAAAATCCTACTGAGAGCTCAAGGGAAGCTCAGAATATCTTACAATCCATGGAGTAGGATGTCATTTACATTTCCTTGATTTTGTGAAGTAAACACATATAATAGTGCTAGTTGGCATATTTCTTTCTTTTGAAGAACTGCATCTTTCTTTTGCATACTTTACCGTCCTTGACCGAGGACTTGCTTGTCGTTTTCTAAAACGACCTAGTATTGTTCACTAGGTGAAGAAGAGGACGTCTCCGCCGAAGTAACGCCGCAGTACGACGAGGAATAATCGTCTGGACAACTTGCTAGTTATTTCTTTTGTAATAAGTTTGTAGAAGTATTGTTGATGAAGTCCTGTATAACAATCTCCATATGTATAATAAGTTGTAATCTCTGGCATTTTCCATTTTTGCTGATGTTTACGGGCGACAATCGCGGATTTTCGGCGCGTAGCCTGGGGATGTGTATGACGTCACCATTCCATTTGGGAAGTGGGACGTGACATGCGTCATGAATGAGATCTCAATTATGGCGTTCCTCAGCACGCCGTGAATGTTGTTTTATTTACGGCATGCGTTATACGCGCCGTAATTGACATCTTTTTTATCCAGCACGATGTTAAGATTAAAATTAAAATCATAACTTATTTTAGCACGATGTTAAGATTAAGAATAACTTATTTACGACATCTTTTTTTCCATTTTGGCATGATGTTAAGATTAAGAATAACTTATTTAATCTATATATTTATGTTAATTTTTAATATTAATGTTAAGATTATAATTAAAATTAAAACTAAATTAAAATTTATCAATCCATATTTTAAAAAAATGATTAGATATGTATTATTTTTAATATAGCGATAAGTTTATTTTTCTAAAATTAATGTGAGATTTAAATTTTGAAACAAAAATAAAATGGTAATTAAGCGAAACAAAAAATAGAATTGTCCATATAACTAATTTAATTTAAATTTAATTTCAAATATAAATTTTAATAATAATATTAATGTTGACCAGACCCAAATGAAACCTGAATGTTTTCAGTAGGGGTAAAGGGCAACCAAAATTTGCTCCGGCTAAGGCAACACAAGATCCTGGATCGGTCCTGGGTAGGATCAGAAGAAATGGTAAATACTGGATCCATTAGTTGAGAATCCTCTGCTTGGAATATAGTACTGAATAATCAAGAATGACAGGAGCAATGCTAGAACTATCAATTTACTAAATAACCATCAGTTTGTTGAAGCATATGAATCCCATTCTTCCTTTTTCGATTAGTAGCTTTGACATGAAAATATTTAGGATTATTTGGTAAGGTCTCATATATATCTAGAAAGTAGGATTTATAGTGTTAAATGTTAATAATAATTTTAATATTAATGTTAGTTTTTAAATGTTATGTTAATTTTTAATATTAATGTTAAGATTAGAATTAAAACTAAATTAAAATTTATCTATCCATATTTTTAAAATGAAAAAAATGATTAGATATGTATTATTTTTAAGATAGCAATAAATTTTTTTTAAAATTAATGTTAGATTTCAGTTTTGAAATAGGAAAAAATAATAATATAGTAAGGTTCAAAGGACTCGAACCTTAAACTCTTCATAAGAGACTAGGCTTACACTTTTCCAAATAATAATATGTGCCTTTCATGTCAGAAATAAGTGTTATCTAGGCTTACACTTTTCCAAATCCTCATTTCCTATCCTTACTCCCCTCCTGAGCCCTCCCAAGCCCTCTCGTGAGAAATAAGGGTTTCCTTTCCTTCTCTCCTCACAGCGGCCGGTGAACGTGGTGATGACTGATAGGTAATCTCTCTCTCTCCCCTTCGTTCTCTTCTTCTCACATCACGGTAGTCGACGAACGCGATTGCCCAAATTTTTTTTATCACATAATGACAATATTCAACAACTGATGATCGATTGATCCAGTATGCATTATATCTTAGGTTTCGGGTTAATTAGTGCCCTTTAGCACAATAACAGACTATTGAAATCGAAAAACAAAGATTAATTAGTGCACTTTGCATTTTGGATTAATTACGTAAAATGAGTTGCTAGTCTCCGCTAGTTTCTAGTTATGGAAAAGAACATAAAATGTTAGTAATCAAATAGTGTATTAGCCATAATAACAGTCCCTTGAATAATAAACTAATTAATTTGTGGGGTTGTGTGTTCACAGTAGTCAAGATTGTAGTTACTCATTCCTGTTGTAATTAGAATATGGTGTGATAGAATAATGTGAATAGAGAGCATGCTATTCACATTATGATGGTGATATTTTGGACAAAGTAAGCTGTTCAAATGCGTTAAATATATTGCTAAGAACAAGAACTAAAGCAGATGTGAACTGCCATTTGTGTTCTTACCAACCATCTTGGTCAAAGGAATTAATTCAACATTTAATTCGAACAATCAAACAAGAAGCTCACGTTGATCATGGTGTTATACTAGGAAAGCATGCATGTCGACAAGGCTAGTTGTAGTTAACTAGGATGATTTGTGAAGAAGAAACATTAAAGAAATAACTGGCTCTTATGGACAACTGAAAAAAAGAATATACTCTTCAAAAACCTTTAATTAGAAATATCTAAGCATTTACATTGCTGTAATTAACTAATAATTAAGAAACCTATGCCAATGCCACCCATGAACAACTATGAATAATTTCCAATAGCCTTTAATGTGGTTGTTTGGTCTTGATGTGTGGACAAAGCTACTGTCAATATGTATGCTATATTATAGATTGCTAGTGATAAGAACAGATATTGATTGTGAGAGTTTCAATTTGTTATATATATATATATATATATATATATATATATATATATATTAATTGGCAGTACTTATTTGGACGTGATGGATGTGCACAATGTACTTGACTCGATATTTCCCTGCTGTAAGAAATCTATTCAAAAATAACTGGTTAATGTTTTAACTTTTAAGTACTACTCTAGTGGAGATAATAACTGGTTAATGTTTTATTTCCAAGCGACCGTCGGATCTCGTTTCTTTGTATTATCAGGGAAGCCTGTGAAAAATCCCTATTAGAGCAGAATCTTGTTTATTCATCACTTGGTGATTTAGCTAGCTACATATATTGTTTATCCATTTAACTTCTATTGGAGACAATTATAAGATGATTTGGAAAGATGCATTGAAGACAAATTGATGGACAATTTGTAAGGTGCCATAGGATTTTAATTTGATTTTTCTGAAGATTTTTCTTATTTTAAATTAAGGTTAGCAATTGCTACTGTTACAGGTGATCCTTATTCAATTCGGAATTTATGTCAGCCATTCTGAGAACCCCAGGTTTTTCCCTTCTATCATCCATGGCAACCTTAGTCACTGCATGTCCATTGATTGGAACTATTCCTTGAATTTACTGAACTTTATATGCTTGTTATGATGGTCTGATGTATCCATTTATAAGTACTAGAAAGTCATGTGGTAGGATAGACTGACTTATGGGTTAATTTTTATAGTAGTTTTGTCCTGTAATGTTGTATCTTATGATAAAGGCTTTGTTGTTGTCCTTTAAGTACAAGTACAATTTGTGTTCTTCCTCATTTGTGTTACTCTATGCTGCAAGTAAAGTTACACCTTGGCATATCGGTGTTCTCCCAAAAATTATGTCATATCTTGACACAATAATGGCTGTTAAGTTCTTCATGGGGCCGGTGATGATGGTCGTACCCTACATTGATGTCGGACTGCGAGGAGCTACAATCCATGGTTGCATGACTGATAAAGTTAAGTTTTTTTCTATATTAATGATTGATGTGTTGTCGTTTTTCTCAAATAGGCATCCTTTCTGGATATTGTTATTGCGTACCAGAACAATCTAGATTGGAAGTGTACTGCTCGTATAGGAACCTGGCTCAGTGGGCATGTTGGTGTACAAGATAACTATGGTTTTTGTTCTACTTTGCAATTATATTTTGAGAGCTTGAAACACAATAAGAAATTAGTCTTAGATTGATTATTTGCATGGGCAATACACGATTATAGTTCGATTTACTATTAGCTCTTGTTGTAAATTGAAATCTTTTTAGATCAGTAGTTTACTAGGTGTGAACTGACTTTACAAGCAAATTATGTCAATAGTCTAATAAGGATTGATATAACTCTCCCCTTCATCGAATCATATACAGGATGATAAGGTAAGACTGGTTCAGACATTGTTGTTTGTAACTAGAATCAACACGCTGCTTCAGACTCTGTTTGACACTTGCCTCCCGACCGTAGTAGGAGGGTCTTATGCCTTCCTAGTCCCAATATTATCAATTGTACACCATTCATCTCTAACGAATATACTTGATCCACATCAGGTTAGTTTCTTACTTAGTCAACTCAGTTTCTCCTTTCTTTGGGCAGACTTGATTCATGTTTTCTGACTGTTGTTGCTCTTTGTGTATTTATTTTAGAGGTTCCTTCATACCATGAGAGCTATACAAGATGCATTGATTGTTTCTTCAAGCATTCAGATTATTTTGGGATACAGTCAGTTATGGGGCATCTGTTCAAGGTATTTTCCCCTTTTTTGAATGTTGTTATTGTCAGGAGAACAGCTTGTACCTGTGTTCACCATGAAGAGTCTATGACTGTAGGTTCTTTAGTCCTCTGGGGATGGTTCCGGTGGTTTCGTTGGTTGGCTTCGGACTATTCGACAGAGGCTTCCCTGTGGTACTTCCTGCCATTGTAGACATGTTTTGTATAATGCACATATGACATAATGTTCCACATACCAGAAATTTAAGTGAAGCTGATTGCGTAAGTTATTCTAGTCACAAGTATTTAGGTTATATCATTGTGGCAATAACATGCTATAGTTTATGTATATTTTTTCATTGTTGTGTTTATATATACATCAAATTGGATATAATGAACTAAAACACATTTTATGTTTGTGCAGGTTATCAATCAATGAGAAAATCTGGATATTGTGTTTGTAGCTTCTCTTCTGCAACCATTTGAGTTGAAATTTGTCATAGAAGACAATTTATATTCCTCCCCCCCCCCCCCCCCCCCCCCCCCCCCCCCCCCACAAAGTAGGGCAAAGTATAAAACAAGCTCAATTTGTATTGAAATATTGTATTGTTCTTAATTCAGTACTACAATAGTTTTGTAGTTCATGCAACAATATGACATGATATACTTTGGCATTGCCTTTTATTTGCTATTAATGTATTTTGGCTATTGAATCTGATTATTTTTTATGATCTCACGTGCCTAGGTTTATTTGAATTACTTTTCACTTTTGTAGTTTGATTGAGATTATATGTCAGTCAACTATTTCTTTAACTTACTTCTGTTATGTTATATACTTTTTTTTACCATTGATATCCTTGTTTAAATAAATAGGAATTGGTATGGAAATAATAATAATAATAATAATAATAATAATAATAATAATAATAATAAAAATAATAATAATAATAATAATAATAATAATAATAATAATAATAATAATAATAATAATAAAATTTGATGAATTTTTTTTATCAAAAATCATTTACGGCACGCTACATGTCACAAATGGTAAACACAACTTGTCGAAAATATCATTTACGGTATCAAACTGAACGTTGTATTTGATCATACGGGAATAGCTATTACGGTGTGCAAATGTACGCCGTATTTGACCCTGAGCGAATATCTATTACGGCGCCTAAAAGTATGCCATGAAAGAGCAATTATGGCACACTAAAAATGCCGTAAATGGTTGTCGAAATTTTGTGAGAAAATCAATTACGGCGTTCATTTGTGATCATTTACGGCGTGTATATTAACATTTACGACGCTTTCCAACGCGCCGTAAATAATAGGATCATTTACGGCATGATCTTTTACGGCACTGTTTGCCATGAAATATAAAAGAGCAGAACAATTATCGGAGGACTGGACTTTTACTTCACGTTACAAACTCGCTTGTACAAAGAAAGCCTAGGGACGAAAACCTAGGTACAGCAGTCTAAGTACAATTGTTTATTTTTGATTCTGGGGGGTGACGGTAGAGGCTCGAGAAAGCGACGGCAGCTCTGCCTTACTCCTTGGACGATCGGATGTAGCCTTGGCTCCTGTGACGAGATGCTTGGCGTTGACGAAGAAATGCCCTTCTTGCTCTCCTCGTGTTGCTCTTCTGGCTTCTCTTTCTCTCTCTCTGTGTATTTTCTCTCTGATTATTAGGGGGGAAGCTCTCTGTGTGTCTGTGCGTATCTCTCTTTTTCAGTATCTCTCTTTTGCAAGGGAATGACACCCTGCTATTTATAATAGTGGGAGGAATCATTAGGGTTTGCAATGATTGTCCATCCTCAAAGTGGCGGTGGCCTGATAAGTGATCAATCTGGGCCATTAATCTTAGGCATGAAGGATCTGGGCCATTAATGAGGATTATGCCAAATCATGTCAGTAATTAATGTTGATTGCAATAAATCTCCATTATGATGATTTGCTGATATCCGCAAATCTAAATGAATCAATTTAATTCATTCTCTTGCCACGTGTCCCAAATTATTGGGATCTGACCCAAAATTTGATTATCTTTAGGACATGTGTCCTGTCATCATTGTTGAGCCGCATGAGGAGCGTTCATATTTGGGCCGCATGAAGGTCGTCATGACCGAGCCGCATGAAAGATTTTATGACCGAGCCGCATGAATAGTCTCTATACTCGAACCGCATGAAGGTTGTCATGACCGAGCCGCATGAATATGTTCATGACCGAGCCGCATGGGGGTCTTCATGGCTGAGCTGTATGAGAGTCTTCATGGCCGGGCCGCATGGATTTCTTTCATGGCCGAGCCGCATGGGGGACATTCATGATTGAACCGCATAAGTTTATCTGCACTGGCCGCATGAACTCGTCTAGTCTGGCCGCATAGACTTGCCTCGAAACTTGGTGAATAGTGCCACGTCTGCGAAGATATTCTCCAGTTCCCTAGGAATATAGTGTTTTTGTGTCAGTCATCATGATTACTTTATGTCAGGGCTATCATCTGTCAGGTCTGTCATCCGTCAGAGCATTAAATGCGTCCAGACATTGGGCACAGCTGCTTTGAAGGTCACGTGGCCTCTCTCTGTGGGCCGCATGGAGTTTACTCGAGTTGCCTATGTGTTTGAGCCGTATGTCCATGTTGGTGACTTTTGAGCCGCATGATACTCTTGAGCCGCATGAAGCTCGTCTGATTTTGAGCCCCATGAAGCTTCCTGGGTTCTGTGTCGCATGAAGAATGTCTCATGACCGAGCCGCATGAAGGACGTCTCATGACCGAGCCGCATGAGGAATGTCTCATGACCGAGCCGCATGAAGGATGTCCCATGACCGAGCCGCATGAGGAATGTCTCATGACCTAGCCGCATGAAGGACGTCTCATGACTCGCATGAGGAATGTCTCGATCAGCCCGTACACTCGCTTTGCGGGCCCGGGTATCCCGAACACACGAGTGCGTAGGTATCATGTTTGCTTCCTGATGTGGGGCTAATAGAAACACTTGCCCTCGATCTTTGTTGGGAGACTCTTGAGAACCACTCTGTCCGTTTGCCGTCGGGGGTTGGACACGGACGGCTCTGTACAACTTTCCATCTGAGGCCCGCTTAGCGGGACGCTCTTGATGGTCAGAGGTTGGGATAGCTGACTGAGCCCGATGAGCCCGTGCTGTCCTAGACTTCTTCTACTTAGCACCCGAAGGTGCGTAATAGGAAGAGTCCAAGTTTGGAAGGAGGGAAGAGAAGTTGGTGCCCTTTTTAAAGGAGGTAAGGGGGATCTATTTATAGAATGGAGTGAGCCCTTTCTTCTTCTCCTTTCCGATGTGGGACTAAAAGCAATATTTTCCATGCTTCTACAGGACCCCCTTCAAAGTTTCCAAATTGCAAATTTGGAACACTTTGAATAAGAAGCATGGAAAGTAGATTTGTTTAGGTGTGGCAATCCAATCAGAGGTAGCATGGACGTGATAGGTTTAGGTACTTCCGCTGGGAATTTTATGTGGACTTATCATCCTTGGCGTACCTTAGTTTTAGGTACGAATAATAAGTTGAGAGAGGGAACCATCATATTTACTCAGAGGTGGTATGGACGTGGTAAATATAAGGTTGATGGTAGAGCTTTCCTACTCAGAGGTGATATGGACATGGTAGGAGTGAACTCGAATGAGGATACATAGAACAACTCAGAGGTGCTATCAACGTGGAAGTTCTATGCATTTGGTGAAAGAATGCTATGGAACAGCCGGACTCCGAAAGCATGTGATGATGAGGAAAGATGTGGATGTACTAAGGGACCTAGTACGGCATTTGTGGTCAGCAGAGGACATTTGTGGGCCCTTTATCCTTGGCATACCTTGGTTTTAGGTACGGATAATAAGTTTGATAGGGATACCTAGAACAACTCCGCGGTAAGGCGGATATGGAGGTTCTTGGTATCGGGCGAAAGATTGCCATGGAGCAGTGATCAGTTTTCTGTTTTCTTTCACTGTTTTTCTTTTCTTTTTGTCAAGGGATGTGATCCCAAATGATGTAGTACTTTGAATTTTGAATAAATGAGCATGTTTCAACTCATCTTCTCTTTCTTGTACTTGTGGTGTTTGTGGAATTGGACCTGCTGGGAGATTATTTGTGGACCTATTACCCTGGGCGTACCTTGGTTTTAGGTACGAGTAACAAGTTTCGGAGAGGAATACCTAGAACAACTTCGCGATAAGACAGCTATAGAAGTTTTTGGTATTCGAGAGAATGCCAGGGAGCAACTGGGCTCCTAGGCATGATAGGGAAGGGATGGGCGTGTACTGGAGACCCAGTACAGCATCTGTGGTCGACTGAGGACATTTGTGGTCATCGGAAGACGTTTGTGGGCCTATTATCTTTGGGCGTACTCAGATCGTGGATACAGATAATAAGTCGAGGGAGGACCATCATACTTACTCAGAGGTAGTGAGGACATGCCAAGTATGGATTCACGGAGGATATTTGTGGTCAACAGAGGACATTTGTGGTCAACAGAGGACATTTGTGGACCTATTATCCTTGTCGTACTCCGGTTGTGGGTACAGATAATAGGTTGAAAGGGAACCGACATGCTTACTCAGAGGTAATGAGGACATGGCAAGTATGAAGGTTTCTTCTACAGAGCCTTCTTACGCAGAGGTAATGAGGACATGGCAGGAGTGGGCTCAATGAAGAGGGGGTACATAGAACGACTCAGAGGTAGGAGAACGTGGAAGTTCTATGCGAGGGGGCAGTTTGTTTTTGGTGGAAGTGAAAACGACTCAGAGGTAATGAGGACATGGCCGTTTCGGAAATTTGTGGATCGATTACCCTTTTTGTGCACTGGGAGTGCAGGTAGTGGATCATGAGGGAGGATCTCTTCCAAAAAGAAAGTTCAGAGGTATGATCATACATGACTTGCTATCTGGAAGAGTGACCGGAATGTGAGTTCAGAGGCACCAGCGGGTACATAACTCGATGATTTGGAACATTGTGAAAGCGTGAGTTCAACGGTACCAGCGGGTACATGACTTGATGATCTGGAATGTTGTGGATGTGAGTTCAGCGGCACCAGCGGGTACATGACTCGATAATCTGGAATGTTGTGGATGTGAGTTCAGCGGCACCAGCGGGTACATGACTCGATAATCTGGAATATTGTGAAAGTGAGTTCAGCGGCACCAGCGGGTACATAACTCACCAATCTGGGAAATTTGGAGGCGGAATGTGAGTTCAGCGGTACCAGAGGGTACATAACTCAATCATCGGGGATTTTTTTTTTTTGGGATGTCATTTCGGACGTAATACTTCTTCAGGAACTTGCCGTTGATGGGCAACATGAGCAAGTCTCAGTGTGAGCAGCCACATATTTGGCCAGCTCCGACTCTTCTTCGGCCACCCCCTGTGTAAATGCAGACTGAGAGGATGACTTGGGCAACTTGATTATCAGGGGCTCCATGGGTGGAGCAGAACGTGGGGTTGTTGGCGCACTAGCCACCCCCAGTTTGGTGCTCGATGCCGGGCAGGGAGTGGTTGGTTCGCTAGAAATTCCAGGCCCTGCATCGGGGTGACGACCCTTCTTGGGAAGGCGTATCGTCATTGGCTTGTCGGAGGGATTGAGCTTCTCCGTTTGCGGCTGGCCGACTCTTGGCAGCCTGATTGTCAATGGCTCCGTTGAGGGTCTCGGCCTTTGGCCAGACCTTGGCAGCCGGATTATCATCTGCTCTTCTTGTGCCGAGAGGCTAATTGCGTCCTTAGGCAGAGTGGCGGTAAGGGGTGCGGACTTGCCAGGTTTGCGAGCTTGGAGGTGGATCGTCAGAGGTTCTTCTGATCCTGTGGCTGTCTCGGTACGAGCTTGCCCATCTCCTTCACCCAGGTGCTTCTTTGATTTTTCGTACAGGCAGGAGTCTGAGTAATAAGATTCGACTCCCTTGAAGGGATCAATATCGGTAAATTCTGTCCTTATGAAGCCATGCTTATCGACATATTTGAAGCATTGGTGCAGCGTAGAGGGCACGATCATGTAATCGTGTATCCAAGGGCGCCCCAGGAGGATGTTGTAAGAAGTGTCGGCATCTATGACGTAGCAGGTGACTTCTGATTGGAGATCGCCAATCTGGCACTTCAGGCGAATCTTTCCAATTGGGTAGCTCCTGCCCGAATTGAAACCGCTGATGGCGGTGCTTGTAGGCGTCAGGCGATGCATCGGAATACGAAGATGATGTAGCAGACCCTTCGGAATGATGCTTATAGACGACCCAGGATCAATGTGCATCCGGTCCACTTTTACGTCGCCGATGTATTCGGTGTAGTATAACGGGCGATCGTGCAGGTTGGTTTTGATGAGCATGCCCTGCGGAGAAAAGACGATATTGGGCATCGCTCCCGTACACGCACTGTCTTGGAGATCTGCAGGTTGATTATCTCCCGTGAGGTTGACCTGAGCCAAGTATGCGTCGGCATTTTGGAGTGCATCGCTCAAGGCTGCGCGGACATCCTTCGAGAGCCTCAGGAGTTCATATAAGGACAATTTGGCCGGTGTATTGGCCAATTGCGCTAGTATATCGAAGTTGTAGGGCCTCTCCAGCCCCTGAGGTGTCTCTTTCCGGAGGGATTTATCGAAGCGAGTCTCCTTCGGCCTAGGCTTGTCGGTCGTCGGAGGCTGATGAGGCGCTGGAGCGTCAGTGGTAGCTGGCGGATGATCATCAGTCGAGTTCTCAACCACGGGTTGGGATTGTGCTCCAAATCGAGTGACGACAGCCGTGACTTCTTCCACATCTGCCGAGATGGTGCGGCAGGATCTGACTTTCCCACTCTTCTTCTTGTGAATAGAAGGCGGAGCGGACTGAGTCACTTCAGGTACTAGATCCGGGTGGACCCACATGATTTTCCCCCGTGATGTGGTGAGGGGCACTAAACCAGCAGCTTGATCCCGGGCAGGTGGAAGATTAGCAATCTCCATCGTCGCCAGAGGGATGGATACAACACCGTCTTGAGTCTCTGTTGGAGAGAAGCTGCCAAATTGTACGAACACCATGTTGGCTGCTACGGTTACCTCCTCAAAATCGATGGCCAGAGCGTTTGAATCAATGAGGTTTTGGATGTATCATTTTAGCTGGTAGCAGTCATATGTAGCATGGTGAACGTAGCGGTGGTAATGACAGAACTTTGGGTTCTCCAGATCTGCTGGCCGGGGTTCCCGTCTTGGTGGAGGAAGCTGAATTCTATCTCCTTGTATGAGCATGTCCAAGATGGGCTTGACGTGACCGTCTTCGAAGGAGTACGTGATCTGCGGCCATTGTTTGTCTGCTGGCTTTGGCTCGGGTTTTTGTGCCGTGTCGGCCACCATAGCCTGCTTGCTCCTGCCGTCCCGATTGTTGGAGGGGCTACCCCCATTATCGTTATTGGGACGCTTGCCCTTGTTCTCTCCGTCCGAGATGTGCAATCCCAGTTGGCGAGCCTTCTTCAGTCATTCTTCGGCGCTTGTGGCGCTGATGATAAACGTCTTCCAGTCCTTGAATTGACTTTCGCCCATCTAGAGACTGATTGTTGGGAGGAGTCTCTTTTGGCAAATTTCAATTAAGGAGGAATCTGGATTTCCAGAGGGCAACTTCATGGCGGTTTGGCGGAACCGCTCGATGTAGTTCCTTGTCAGCTCCTTCTCCCCTTGGACGACGTCCATGAAGGTGGACATGGTGATGTCCTGTCCTACCTCGTAGAATCTCTCCAAGAACAAGCGCTTGAAGCCAGCGAAGAAGTGGATACAGTTGTCTGGCAGGTTGCGGTACCAGTCGAAGGCGACTCCTTCCAATGCCCCAATAAATAATCGCGTGAGGATAGCATCATCATAGGACAGATGGTCGGTGGTGACCTCGAAGTAAGTGATGTACCGACTTGCTGAGGTCTTGCCATCATATGGGTTGATATTGAACGGCTTATATCTTGGTGGGAATGGAACATCCCTCCATTCAGCAGGATATGGTTGCCGTATTCTGAGATCTTGAGAGTTTTCTCGGGCGTGGAACATGGCTCGGAGCTCCTGAACCTCTCTTCTTACTTCTCGGGCCTCATCTGTCGCGGTAGGGGCCGTTATTTCGGGAGGATTATTGCCCGAGTCCGGTGCCGCTGAATTTGAATCTACATTGATTGCGGGACCCGCACTTGTTTGGCCAGGTGTCACTCCCTGCAGAGTAGGAAGAGCCACTTTGATCTCGTCTACAGACTTGACCAAGGCGTGCAGTATCGCCTCCAAAGTGTCGATGTGTTGGCGATCACTGGAACCACCTTGATTGCTGTCCGTCATGAACACCGTCCTTACATGAGGAGTGATGGAAGGAACGGTGGAGGATGTGCCCTCCGAGTCATACCCATGCACCGAGAAGTCATCGGGGTAGGTGGAAATGTTCTCTTCGGGTTCGGACTCAGAGGGAACAGTACCCCCAGCCTCAGAGTTTGCTTCGTCTTGAGAGACATGGATGTCTTCGGGGACATCAGCGTCTGTTGTACCTGATGGGAGAGTTGTTTCCCCGGGCTCGTCTCCTTGAAACATCGGATTGTTGTGGATGTTCGGAGGAGTGCTACCCCCAGTTTCCACGACCCCCAGCGATGTGGATGATGAATTTCCTATTGCAGAAGATTTTGTCTTTGAACGGGTGTGTTGGAATACTCTGGTGGAGGACAACCGTTTAGACGACAGTTTCTTAGCTGTAGTGGTTGATATCTTGGGGCTGGAGATGCTTGTCTTCTTTCCTCTCCCCTCGGTGGGGACTTTCTCAGTGGAATTGTAGGAGACAACAGGAGGTGCCTCGTCCTCTGAGCTCGGATGCTGTAGTCTTTGGAAGACTGACGGCCGGTCTTCCGTCACTGCCGCGTTGTTGCAACAGCAGTTGACGATGATTTGGGTGCAGTGACGTCCAAGCGAGGACTCTTTGCATACCGAAGCCCCTTCTCTTTCCTTGCGCTTGTGGAGGATCGCCTCACGCAGGTCAGAGGAACCACTTTGTCCTTTTGCCGCCGGGGGCTGGACTCGAGCGGTTCTATACAACTTCCCATCAGAGGCCCGCGTGATAGTCAACGAGACGCCCCGATAGTCAGAGGTTGGGGCAGCTGACTGGGCTTGATGAGCCCGTGCTGCCCTAGACTTCTTCTTTTTAGCACTTGCGGGTGCGTAATAGGAAGAGTCTAAGTTGAATACCACAGAGTCTGGCTTATCATCCAGAGAACCATCAGGGTCAGGACCGTATGAGAGACGGTCGAAGACTGATCGAGAAGAGCGTACGGACGCTATGCGGCTAGGATTGGAAACCGTGCAGGCTGTCTGCATGCGGTTGTCTTCTACTATCGGATGAGTTGTTCTTGTGTGACTGGGAGTCACGACCGTGCAGGCTGGCCGCATGCGGTTGGCAACTGTGGCCGCATGGGTTTTCTGCAAGCGATTGACTTCAGTGACCGCATGAGTCTCACCCATGCGGTCGGCAACTGTAGCCGCATAAACTATGCGCCCGACAGATGTGGCCGCATGAGTTTTCTTCATGCGGCTGGCGGATGCAGCCGCATGAGCTTTCTTCCTGCGGCTAATACCCTTATGCGGCTCGGATCGCATAGATTTTCTCTCTGCCCCTGCAAGTCCAGCATCATAGTGTTTTCTTCTGTCGGACTTGGGGACAGCAGAGTTGTCTACGGTCTGAAGTGGGGCCGCAGGAGAGTCCTTCTCGCCGTCTTGAGCAACAGAGGGTATCCCATCGAAGGCTTGGGGAGGAGCAAATGATTTTGGCCTCCACTCTTTGCGAGCCTACGTCGTGCGGGTGCGCTTCTGGACCGGGCCAGCGCTTCCTTCGGAGAGCATCTCTTCAAACGCCTGTTGGTCGAAGCGGACGACCATCTTTTGTTGCGTGGAGCCAAGTTTGGCTGCATCCGACTGCGTCACCAACTCCTCAGCCGTAGAGAAGTTTGTCTCCAGCAGAGTCGCCATCGTGTTTGCCATGAAATATAAAAGAGCAGAACAATTATCGGAGGACTGGACTTTTACTTCACGTTACAAACTCGCTTGTACAAAGAAAGCATAGGGACGAAAACCTAGGTACAGCAGTCTAAGTACAAGTGTTTATTTTTGATTCTGGGGGGTGACGGTAGAGGCTCGGGAAAGCGACGGCAGCTCTGCCTTACTCCTTGGACGATCGGATGTAGCCTTGGCTCTTGTGACGAGATGCTTGGCGTTGACGAAGAAATGCCCTTCTTGCTCTTCTCGTGTTGCTCTTCTGGCTTCTCTTTCTCTCTCTCTGTGTATTTTCTCTCTGATTATTAGGGGAAAGCTCTCTGTGTGTCTGTGCGTATCTCTCTTTTTCAGTATCTCTCTTTTGCAAGGGAATGGCACCCTGCTATTTATAATAGTGGGGGGAATCATTAGGGTTTGCAATGATTGCCCATCCTCAAAGTGGCGGCGGCCTGATAAGTGATCAATCTGGGCCATTAATCTTAGGCATGAAGGATCTGGGCCATTAATGAGGATTATGCCAAATCATGTCAGTAATTAATGTTGATTGCAATAAATCTCCATTATGATGATTTGCTGATGTCCGCAAATCTAAATAAATCAATTTAATTCATTCTCTTGCCACGTGTCCCAAATCATTGGGATCTGACCCAAAATTTGATTATCTTTAGGACATGTGTCCTGTCATCATTGTTGAGCCGCATGAGGAGCGTTCATATTTGGGCCGCATGAAGGTCGTCATGACCGAGCCGCATGAAAGATTTCATGACCGAGCCGCATGAATAGTCTCTATAATCGAACCGCATGAAGGTTGTCATGACCGAGCCGCATGAATATGTTTATGACCGAGCCGCATGGGGGTCTTCATGGCTGAGCTGTATGAGAGTCTTCATGGCCGGGCCGCATAGATTTCTTTCATGGCCGAGCCGCATGGGGGACCTTCATGATTGAACCGCATAAGTTTATCTGTACTGGCCGCATGAACTCGTCTAGTCTGGCCGCATAGACTTGCCTCGAAACTTGGTGAATAGTGCCACGTATGCGAAGATATTCTCCAGTTCCCTAGGAAGATAGTATTTTTGTGTCAGTCATCATGATTACTTTATGTCAGGGCTGTCATCTGTCAGGTCTGTCATCCGTCAGAGCATTAAATGCGTCCAGACGTTGGGCACAGCTTCTTTGAAGGCCACATGGCCTCTCTCTGTGGGCCGCATGGAGTTTACTCGAGTTGCTTATGTGTTTGAGCCGCATGTCCATGTTGGTGACTTTTGAGCCGCATGATACTCTTGAGCCGCATGAAGCTCGTCTGATTTTGAGCCGCATGAAGCTTCCTGGGTTCTGTGCCGCATGAAGAATGTCTCATGACCGAGCCGCATGAAGGACGTCTCATGACCGAGCTGCATGAGGAATGTCTCATGACCGAGCCGCATGAAGGACGTCTCATGACCGAGCCGCATGAGGAATGTCTCATGACCTAGCCGCATGAAGGACGTCTCATGACTCGCATGAGGAATGTCTCGATCAGCCCGTGCACTCGCTTTGTGGGCCCGGGTATCCCGAACACACGAGTGCGTAGGTATCATGTTTGCTCCCTGATGTGGGGCTAATAGAAACACTTGCCCTCGATCTTTGTTGGGAGACTCTTGAGAACCACTCTGTCCGTTTGCCGCCGGGGGCTGGACACGGGCGGCTCTGTACAACTTTCCATCAGAGGCCCGCTTAGCGGGACGCTCTTGATGGTCAGAGGTTGGGATAGCTGACTGAGTCCGATGAGCCCGCGCTGCCTTAGACTTCTTCTACTTAGCACCCGAAGGTGCGTAATAGGAAGAGTCCAAGTTTGGAAGGAGGGAAGAGAAGTTGGTGTCCTTTTTAAAGGAGGTAAGGGGGATCTATTTATAGAATGGAGTGAGCCCTTTCTTTTTCTCCTTTCCGATGTGGGACTAAAAGCAATATTTTCCATGCTTCTACAGGCACAAAGGTGTACGCCGTAAAAGATCATTTACGGCGCATTTCGTGCGCCATAAATGATCATTTTTCTTGTAGTTACACAGCGACTCAGAAAGGATACGCATGTTGGAGCCCACTCGAGGGGAAGCTGTTTGTAAGCATGGACGTTACATTCAGAGAACTGGAACCATACTATGGTTCGGATGAAGGTTCAGCGTTTGGTGACACACCTAGCACAGAGGGTGTTAGTCGTGAGGGGGAGATAATAAAGTCCAAAAGTGGTAGTTGGATCGGTCTCGTGCCCGTTCGTGAAAAATTGGACGAAAGGGGGAGAAAGCAGTGACTCCGATACAGAGAATGAAGAAGAAGATACATATGTTACGCAGGGGAGAAGCAGACAAGGGAAAATGAGCTCCAAGTTTACAAAGGGAGACAACATAAGTCCAGTACTGTGTCGTGTCCAGCGCCTACTGTACCAAGCCCATTGCCTACTGTACCAAGTCCCTCGTCTACTCCTGTCCCAACTCTTGAAGATGTTGCCCCCGCACCGAATCACTCTGATTCTGTTGCGGATCTCTCTGACTTGGATGGTATGATCTCTCCACCACCTATTGCTCCCTTAAGGAGATCTTCTCGCATCAATGCGGGTACGGCTCCTAGTCGTTATGATGATTATGAACACGACAGTGCCAACTTCTTGTCTTATTCTAATATTTCTCTGAATTATCGAGCCTTCATTGCATCGTTAGACTCTACTTCTTTGCCTAAGTGTTGGCAGAAAGCAAAGAAATATACAAGATGGAAAGCTGCAATGATGGATGAACTTGAGGCACTAGAGAAAAATAAGACATGGGAGCTGGTTCCATTACCCAAAGAAAAAGAAGCTGTGGGATGCAAATAGGTGTACACAGTGAAGGAGACGCCAGAAGCAAAAGTAGAGCGGTACAAGGCGAGGTTGGTTGCAAAAGGATACACACAATCATATGGCATCGACTATGATGAGACGTTTGCCCCAGTAGCGAAAATGAGCACGGAAAGAATTCTAGTCTCAATTGCAGCAAACTATGGGTGGAAGCTGTCACGCCCCGCTCCCATAGGAGCGATCGTCCTCGCTAAGGCGTGATGCCGTACGAGCCTAGATTGCGCTTGTGTAAGGCGGATTCCATAACGGCCGATTCCAATGGCTGCGACGGGGTCGTCGCACAGAAGTCCCAAGCATAGACATTGAATAATAGCAGCAGAATTTAGAACAAAATACAAGTCATTGCAAAACACTCTTTTATTGATATTAAAATATGGTTACAATGGGGCACAAGGCCAAGATTACAAGTCTCTCATACTCACTCAAGCTCACATTACAAGTCACTCAGCTCTCTCTCTTATCTCTCAATACATTTGTCGATCCAGCGGAAGCTTTAGAAGGCGATGTCTATACATTATGTCCCGTATAAGTCTTTACTCCATGCGGCCACACGCTTCGAATCGCCAATGAACTCCGTGCCTCGACGCATCCAAGCGAGCTCCACGCCACGAGCTTCTACCTGTGCCTGCCCATGTAAACTATGTGGGTGTCAGTACTCAACTGTACTGGTGGAATGAGCTCCTCGCCCTCCCATACAAACCCAACACGTTTGATTTACTTTTGTGCAACTTAGTCCCCTTTATGATTGTCTTTCTACTCTTGCCTTAGGATCAGTTTTAGGACCGACGCCTTGGCCTATTCCGTGTCTCTAGACCATCTCATGCTTGCAATGACAACGTTAACTCATACCTTGCCTCAAGACCCTTCTCGTGCCAACAACGTTAACCTATCGAGTCGTGTTTGCCTTACGGCTTAAAATCAGAGACGCAACTACGCGATGAGGATCCATTTTCGTGTGACCGTGCTACAAACCCTTGCTAAGGCCGTGCCTCGCAACTCAAGGAGACTCGATCATATCGTCGCCTCGCGGCCCTTGCCGCCTCGCGGCCCTTGCTACTAAGTCGTCGACTGACCCATCCAACTTGTGAACTTTAGTGTCACTCGACCAACTTTGCCTTGCGGCATCTCCTGACTTAAACTCATGACAACTCAAACCATAACTATGCAACTTATATGTCGACAACATAGGACTCGACGCCACATCTCGGGCCGAAGTACGGTGTCTTCGTTGCAGCCAAATCTTAGGCCAAAATATTGTCTTTTGACCGAGCACGCATTCGACTCGACTCTTGATTCACTTCACCTAATACTCGACTCAGTCCAAAGGCATATACGCGGATCGTCGCCCATGCCGACTCATCTATATGAGGTCACTAGCATGACAAGCTATAATGGACACATAGCTTGCGGTTGGCTGGGACCCTTCCAGCGCAAAGGTAGCTAGCCCCCTGGAAGTCCCCGACTAACCCGGTGCTATCGAGTCAGCACAACTATCACCGTGTTTCCTTTCTTGGCCGAAACGGTCCCATGGCCCTGGGTTGCCGTTACGGGGAAACTCTACCTTGTCGACAAGTTGTCCAATGACCATGCAAGACCCTTCACTCAAACTGACGTCTCACACAGTCATTCTTTCTTTCAGTGTTATTATCTCTTTCCAAAACCAAGTTCAAGTCTTCTATCCTTGAGACCCCTCAAGGACCCCTCGACGACCCACGGTCGTGAGCATTCTTTCCATGTTACCATATCATTTCATTTAACTCAATGCCTATTCGATAGTCCTTTCTCCAAAAAAACTCATTAAATCTACCGTGGTTCATGCCTTAACACTAAGTCCGTACATCGTGCCATAGGCCCATCGTGCTCTACGCGACACTATCGTCCAACTCATACTCCATACAACTAGCTTTGAAACTGTAGGACTTCATGGCTATACTCAGCCGTAGAACTCACAGGACCGTGCTTGGAATGACTTAGGTCGACCGCCATCACTTTGCCTAACTTCACCAAGCCTATAACTTAACTCAAGGGACGAGCAAAGGCTATGTCAAGCCTTGCATCATGGAAGCGTGCATGCTTTATCGAGCATTTACGCGGGCGACGCCTATGACTTAGGCTACGTTCATAACTTCGCCTACTCAACCAACTTTTCTTCTCCCAAGCCATGGGACGAAGGATCGAGTGTCATTTTCAAAGCACGCCGTGGACCAACTCTAAGCCGACCGTTGGACCTTTGCATATTCTAACTCAATTCGACCCGTCGGGATTACTCCCTTTAGCTATGTGGATTCATCTCTTTTATTATTAAGCCTACTTGTGCAAGTTGAAAACATGCGATTTATTATGTGAAGACAAAGATGAGGCGAGTTCACCGAAACTACCCCACCTGAGCGAGCGGTCGTCTCGACCGAGCGATGTCTTCGAGCAGCCGTTGCAAGGCTAAGTCTGAACGCCGTCGGCATTTCGATATCTCCGATTGACTGAGCAGGACGGGGCACTACAGAAGCTATACCAGTTAGATGTGAAGAATGCCTTTCTCCATAGGGACCTGCAAGAAAAAATGTACATGGAACCCCCGCCAGGGTGCTACGCGACAGAATCAGACGGAGGGCCGTCACATGGTAAAGTGTGTAAACTAAAGAAGTCGCTATACGGGCTCAACCAATCTCCTTGAGCCTGGTTTGACAGATTCAGAAAGGCTGTTATGGGCATGGGATACCATCAAACAAATGCAGATCATACGGTCTTTCTTCAGCATGCAAGAGGCCACATCACTATGCTTGTTGTATATGTGGATGATATAGTAATCACAGGTGATGATGAAGTCGAGATCACTAAGCTAAAGTCAAAACTCGTGAAGGAGTTTGAGGTGAAGGATTTAGGAGCGATGAGGTACTTTTTGGGTATCAAGGTGTGTGAAGGCGAATAAAGAATTGTTCTCTCACAAAGAAAATACGCACTAGATCTGTTAAAGGAGACATGGATGCTGGGATGCAAAGCAGCAGTCACTCCAATTGACCAGAAGTACAAGTTAGGAGCAGAAACAGGAGAGCCTGTTGATCGTGAAATGTATCAAAGGCTTGTAGGGAGATTGATTTATCTGGGGCACACTCGCCCTGATATGTCATTTGCAGTGAGTATAGTGAGTCGCTACATGCATGATCCAAGAACGGGTCATATGGAAGCAGTGTTTCAGATCTTGAGATATCTGAAAGGGACGCCAGGAAAAGGGCTATGGTCAAGAAGAATAGATGCATAGAAGTTGAGGGATACTATGATGCAGACTGGACGAGCTGCATAGACGACATAAGGTCTACCACGGGGTACTGTGTTTTTGTAGGAGGAAACCTGGTCTCATGGAGAAGCAATAAATAGTCAGTAGTAGTACGGTTATCAGCTGAAGTAGAATACAGAGCAATGGCTCTGGGAGTGTCAGAGTTGCTGTGGGTGAGAGCACTGCTGACAGAGTTGAAACTGGACAATGGAGCACCGTTACATCTTCTGAGCGATAGTCAAGCTGCAATAAGTATAGCTAACAATCCAGTTCAGCACGACAGAATGAAGCACATCGAGATCGATCGATTCTTCATCAAGGAGAAGCTGGAACAAGGGATACTAAAGATTGACCATGTTCGCTCAGAAGAACAAGTTGCAGACTGTCTGACTAAAGGTCTTAGTTTATTGAGTCTGTCAAAGCTATGTAACAAGATGGGGATGATTAATATCTATCGTCCATCTTGAGGGGGAGTATTGAGAACCAATAAGGGACTTTAGTCCCACATCGAAAGATGTATTATGAAGAGGGGTTGGATCCTCTATAAGTAGTGGCAGTAGCCTATCAATAAAAATAATCAATTATTTATTTCTACATAAACTCATATGAAAGAAGGGAGATCCATGGCTAAAAGGACCGATTGCTCAAACTCGGAGGCTTCAATCTCCAATGGATGAAGAGATCGACCACAATTTAAAGGAACGGAGCTCGACAAGGAAGAAATCAATAGCTCTATGAAGCAACAGAGCTATGCTTCAACTTTGCCATGATCGTTGATCTCTAAACTCAAAGAGGATCTACAAGGTTCGATTCTCCATGAACAACATCATGAATTAGAACGAGTTGCCAGTAGAGAAATCAAATCAGAAGAAGTAAAAGGAATGATGCTCACTCAAATAGAGTCTTCGTCTTCACTACAACGTAACACCAACGCCATGGCCGTACTTCGGTAGAAGCTCAAGGAAGAAGAGGATCAGTGGGAATGCGATAGGGCTTCGCCGTCTATAAATGGGGATGAAGAAGAAGTTTGGGGGTCCATTTATAGGCGGTGGATGGATGGGCAGGCGGTTGTGCGGTCAGTGACCGGCGGTTGGGCGGCAGCAACGGTTAGGCGGTTTTAAGCCAACGGCTAGGATGACAGAGGCTGTTAGGCTTCAACGGAGGAGATAATCAAGGTGGTTGAGAAACGGTTAGATAGTTGGGAAGGCTCTGGAACCTCGTCTCCTCCTTCGCGGTGCTGTTCGTCGTTTAATTTGAATTGTAGAGAATGGAGGAAATGAAATGTTGGGAGAGGGAAACATTTTGAATGGAGGAAAATGAGTGAATAAACATTTGAGAAAAGTTTAAGTAATCTGGTTGTTGGGCTTTCTCGGCCCAAGGAGGTTTAGAGTAATAATAATTAGAAAAAATACTCAATCTTAATTAAACTAATCAATATTAACTAGAAATCAAAACACAATCTTAATATAGAAAATAAACCATTAAGTATTAATTTAAAATATCCAATTAAAGGTTTATTATCAGAACCAAATAACAATTTAAATATAGAAGATTATTAATTCAATATATTTTACTTTAAGAATATGTAGTGAAAGTAATAGAGAAATATCCAAATTCTTTTATTTAGAAAGTGGAGTTACAGGGAGGACCGACCCAACAAAACCCAAGCACCCGACAACCCGGTTGCAAGGAAGGGTCCTAAAAAAAGAAGCAGAAAAAAATAAAGGTGGCTAAGTATCCGAGCTACCCAGGGGGTGCTCCACCAAGGAAATCTATCGAACAATTTACGTAATCACTTTGTCGCTGTTATAAGAGTATCCTTCAAACCTCGCTTTGTTCCAGTTTTTCCACAACACCTAGATAATGGCTGTCGCTGCAAAGTGTCGTCCGGTTGCAGCGAAGTTGATGCCCCCTCATTCCTCTAAGTAACCCAATATGGAATCGTGGTTCCGCACGTCCATAAGGTGAATCCTCCCGAGGTGACCCAAACATCCCGGGTAAGGTCCCCATTGATGAGAATATGATTAATGTCCTCACCCGACGACTCGGAACAACAGTGACATCGCGAAGCAAGGCTAAACCCAAGCGTAATCAAGATCTTATCGGTCGGTACCTTCCTCCGCGTGGCCTTCCAAATGAGAATCGACCATTCTGAGGGATACGATGGTGCCACATGTTGGTCATGGTGAAAGACAGAGTACGCTTGTCTCTAACAACATTTCATGCCGATGCCGTGGAGAAAGAGCCAGAGGGGTAGAGGTCCCAGATGTTCCTGCTAATGAGGGGTAGGTGAGTCTCCCGCGTCAGGCCGTATTCCCCATCAGTATGCGGCTGTAGGGGACAGCCGTTGGGGGGCGCCATTTTTGTAGGTCTCCCCGGAGCGTCATGATGCCGGCTGACTCGCCGGCCATCGGAAGGAGAGGGGCCAAGCTCGCTCGTGGAGGGGTGCTCGCGTCCAGTACCCCAGATGGGGTATACATATATATATATATATATATATATATATATATATATATATATATATATATATATATATATATATATATATATATAAGCTTATAATTATATGTAAATTATGATATTACAAGTAGGTATTGCACAATAGTGTGTGATACTTTATATGAGTTTCATGTATAACTAGATATATGTGATACATAGATTGGTATCAAGATACCATGATAGGTGAGTGTCCTAGTATCCTAGTATTAAGTATGGATACCTATGATACATGTCATATAAGTGTATATATGTATATATAGATATAGGTTAGCATATCACAAGTAGGTAATAGGGAACCAATGACAACCTATCTAGTTTAGAAAACCCAAATTGGTTTAAAATTGTCATAAAAACCTTAAAACCAAGTAGTTATGTTTATTTTTTTATTTTGATTCACTTATTGACATGGTATATTCATAAAATAGGTTACTTGGGCCTTGATACAGATTCTGACTTGTACCATCAGCTCGAGACCACAGGCGAGTACATTCTCTGACTGTTTTCGTTACTTAACAGTTTCTATAACGCATGTTCTAGTTATATTTACATGATCTCGACACATTGTTACACAAGTTAGTACGTATTCATATTCATGATTATTGAGCTTCGTGATTCTTATATTTCATGGTTATCATGGTTATTATGATTATCATATTTCGTAGTTATCATGTATCACGACTTATCGAGTCGTGAGTTGAATCCATGAGTACTAGTTGGACAGAAAAATACTTAGTAGACATGTGAACTACCCATTCTATTTCATTGGTTAACATGGAAATAGTAGTCACACACGACACGTGCAGTGCCGTATAGACCCCTATCCGTTCACATGTTTACTCGATATTTTAAATCACATGACAGTTACATTCTTGTTTCACACCATACTTGTTGTCATTGATCATATTTACTCTTATTACCGATTTCTTTATATTTTGTTATATCATGATTCTGGATTACTTGTTATCTCTAATTTCATTACTATTACTTATTTTATAGTAACTGCAATGTATTGGATCTGCTTTCATTGATGTACTTGCTCCAATACTGACTAGATGTTGATATATTAGGAGACGAGCTAGAGGACTTTTGTCCCATATATTAAGGGCGTCAGGATGATTACATAGCTAAGATTGATCCTGTCCATCAGGAGGATCAGGGAGTGACTACAGTGGAGACCGAGACCGAGACTCTCTAGTTATCTAGTTAGTTACTATGTCTATTCTAGTTTAGCCCGAATTTGTCTCCGGATGGCATTATATTTGGTTTATACTTGAGACTTATCTTACTTGATATTTGTGGATCTCTAAACTAGACTTGTATTGAGATATACTTGAACTTATATATTTCCCTATTCATTGCATCTATCTTTTAGCTTGTTGTTATGTATTACTGTTTATATATTTGCCTTCATTTGAGGATGTTGAGTATATATAACTACGTGAGATTGTTGAATATAAGTATTTGTGGATTTATAGACAATGTTCTACTACCAATTATGTGGTGTAGGCTAAAGTAACTATGACTCATGTCCGAATTTTTGGGTGCGGATCGTAACACATTTATGTGCTAGCCCATGCAGGTCATATTCGCAATTAGTACGATGTTGTAGTAATATTTAGGGTTTTGTTATACTAATGTGAGTCTGTGAAATAGAGAATATTTGGAATAAGAGAGTACTCAATCACATACTAGAAATTCCCTCTGATTTGAAATTGTTATCTTCTGTTCAAATTCTAGATAATTTTGATATCCTTCAATTGCTATCCTTCTTGAATTATATCTTATCTGGTGTCATATAGATGCCTTTTGATTCTGTCTTTTTAGCATGGTACCTAAGATTAGGGCCCACGATTAAGGTGTGTCATGCTCCAGTTCTAAAATATATAGGAACCCAATGCATGAGCATGCCAGCTGTACGACTAGAATAAGTATTCCCAATTTAATGGACTTATCCTAATCGTAGTATGTTGTAAAGTAAACTAATATATGCTAACTAATCTATGTCTCAATCTACAATAATGAACCAAATCAGGAACAAACAATATATATCATGGTCTGCATCCCAATAACATATATGTTTGGAATGGACCTGAAGAATAACAAAGGTCCAGTAAAACTAGGTTAAATGATCAAGATATAATAGGAAAGGAAATAGAAAGCATGAAAAAATGATAAACTAATATACAAGTAATACCTGAACCCTGCAGCCAAAATCATACCATCCACCTGTCTATATTATAAGCTCAGCAACAATCTAGAGAGATCACCAGGTCCTCAGAGGGATGTAACAATATACAAAAACTAGCAATAATATGAACATCAAAAGTAATATATATGAACATGAATATAACTGTGTCATGACCCGCACCCACTTTTTCGGATACGAGACGTGTCCAAGCCAGCCTACGCCGCAAAGTCGACGGTAGAACGCTGTCAGGCCCACAAGAAAATAAATGCTCAAAAATAAACTTTATTGCTCATTCACATTTCTAAATTTATTACAACATTTGCAATATTTATATTTAAAGAAAAATA